>JAJOZX010000027.1:1492500-1535000 GCA_023014485.1 Bathynomus jamesi | reverse complement strand
TACTCACTACAAATGTGGATGTTTCGTGAGCAGTATTCTTTGCCGTACACGTCAAGTATCCGCAGTTCCTTCCATACCACAAACAAATTATGGATGAATCTTTGCGAAATAAATATATTAATTTGTAAGTTTTATGTTACAGCATGGATCGAGTGTCCTCTTCCTACTTTTGCCGCATCAAATGATCTACAACTTCTAAAAGAATTACAAAATTATGAAAATCCAAACGTTAAAACAGCCGCACTTTCATCGCTAAGCAAGCATCTTTGGTACCTTCGTGAGGCGTTAGTTGGAATGGCGTTTTTTGATCATCGCCTGCTCCTATCCACTAAGCGAAGAATGGTTGAAGCAATCACCGGTAAAATCGGATCGGAAGACCCACCCCGTCGGATGACGACTTCAGATACCTCAAATATAACGGAATTAAGAGTGGAAGACCGTAAATGCTCGAACCAATGACTCGTTTCAGATTCTTAATGTACCTTCTATATTTCTAGAGAAAGATCCAAGCACTCGGGAAGATGACAATGACTTTCAGGTTGTCCAAAAGGCAGTACTTAATATAAAACCCGCGAATGAATTGGCAGAGAGGAGTAGCTCTTATTCGGGAGTTTAACACTTCACTAACAAGAAATGAAGAGCAACAACAATATTTATTACGAGTAGTTGAAGATCACCGCGATGCTTTTGCACGGGCCATTAAAAGCGACTCGCTTTTAAAAAGTTTCGAGTAAAGATGTCAACTAAACATAACCTATATTACCAATGTAACGTACCGAATTGTATATGTATATTACAAATATACTGCATTAGTAAAACAAATATGATATTAGTAGCATCAGTAACGCAACTAATTTGTAATGTTAACTGTTAAAAAACGTGAGCTAAACAATTTATACAAACTGTTTTCTAAACGTTGCTTGCTTGGGCAACCTCTAAATATCATTTCATGTGAATGAAATTTGGCATACACCATTTGTTTCATCGTCCTCATAAAATAAAACGTTCGCAACTCAAAAACTTTGTTTTGCGTTTTCAGTTTTCACCCCTATGTGATAAAAGCACCCTAATATATATATATATATATATATATATATATATATATATATATATATATATATATATACATTCAACTGCAAAGAACACGCAGTATAAATAACGTAAAGAACGACGCTTGTATAGGATATATATATACACAGCATATATTTTTTCAACTTTATTCTTTATATATAAAAACCAAATAATATTAGGTATGCATTTTTTAAATATATAAAATAGACTTAACTAAACGTAGAACTATAGGCTACAGCATATTGGCGTGGTTATATACAGTAGATGAGTAACTCGCCAACAAAATGCTCTTTAAATGTTATAAAACCAAAAAGTATATCCAGCATGCCGGTAAAAACTATTAAAGATTTTATATTAATTAACGTAAAGCCTAGGAGCAAGTGTCACTGGGCTATTGCATTACGCGTCAAAACTGAACCTATCGGCGAAAATACGTTTGTTTTACACTCGTATATCGTTTGGTTTGAGCCAAATAAAAAAAAGACGCCTTTTTACTTCTACATTAGGAAAGGTTAATTGGGTTACGTTAGTTGAACTCTCGGGTAGATTTAGGAAGAGTAAAATACGTATTAAGTCCAATGAAAAAGGTACTACCGCTGGCCCTGACAAAACGATGGAAAACGAACACACCCCCAGTGCGCGTTTTCCTGAGGTGGCCGACATTATCTTACCGAAATGAACTTAAAATCACGATTTTTAATTTCCCGAATGAAAATCAATTTTAAACTTTCAAACAACCAACCAACCAAATTCGATTTTAAATCTTTCACTTATCGAAAGTTTTTAAAGTAAATCCTACGATCAAAATATTGATTTATTTCCGGCGGTCCGCATAGAATCCGCGGGCGGTCCGGATCTGGACCGCGGCCAGCCCGTTGGTGACACCCCTGCTCTTGGAGGATATCTAAAATTTTAAATTTTCTACATTTTTAATACGAGCAATGAAGGACAAGAAAATGTGCTAAATTTAAAATCTCAAGCATACCATGAAATACCATATTAAAATCCGTTTTCTCAGTGTATCAATTGCTCGGAGGCACTAGTGTAAAAATGAACAATGAATAATTCTTATATTCATATATTCTCGTATTCATTTTTGCATTTAGAGTCCAAAACTCGAATAACACTGATGCAAGTTCGGATAAATTGTTGATTTTCTTTCTATTTTATTTTTGATGAATAATTGATGAATTATTTCTTTTTAAATTACTTAATTTTTTTTTTTTAGATTTAGCTTAATGTAATCTTGTTAATTTCTGCAATGTTCAATTTCTTTATACACTCTCTCTTCGTTGTAAAAGATGAAGTCATGTCTTGCTTAACACCTAATCTTAAATTTTAAGCATTTAATTTTGGCTCACATGCGTATTTATAAATTTAATCCATAATAAAATGCATATTTCAATTTCCCTTTTTAGTTAATTCTGCGGATCATGATGACATCAGATATGTCAATATGCGGTTTAAAAATAAAAATATGGCTTCATCTTCAAATATCTTGCTTATCTGTCTGGACATTGCTACGGCTAAAATATTTACCTTATCTTCAAATATTTTACAAAATAATTCAGCCGACTGAGAATAAAAAACAAAACTGGTCAACATTAAATAATAATGTCACCAAAAATTCAGTATATAAAGTCAAACAATTTTTCAAATTAATTATCATTCTAATTCTGATTTGTCTGATCTGACTTAGAGGCTGAGCATTACCCGCAACGTTTTAGCAGTAAACTACAGTAAGAGAATGTCTTTGTATTCTCCTTCGAGCCTCGTTTTCTTCAGAGAACTTAGTTTTAAAATAAAGTAAAATAACTTCCCGATACGCTACAAGAAGAATCGGGGAACCCCGAGAGAATTTAGTAAGCTTCACAGAATCCTCCGATCCCCTACAAGAAGAAATCGGAGAGTAGTATAGGAGAAACTACTGCTATTCTCTACACGGTACCAGCTACTCCAAGGTAACAAATCCGTTGCTGCCAGCTAACCAGAAACCCCGTCAACCTCGAACCACCCAAGGCCATAGACGGAGGGGTTAACAACTGGCGACCTCTGCAGCCAGGATTCTTCCAGTCTTCTAGACCCTGGAACTAGAACCAACATTCAAGTAATTGTGGCTATATCAGTTGACCGGCGTGTCACGACTTCCAGTTCTTCAGGTCCATCATTCGACCGGTGTGTCACGACTCCAAGTTCTCCACGCCCATTCTGCTTCCAGGAACAAGTGGCCAGCAAGACGTCTTCAGGACGCGTCTTCCAGGATTTCGCCGTAGGAATCTTGTTAAGTACAGATCTCTCTTTCAAATTAATTACTAAACATTTGAGAAGTCAGTATAATTAACAGTTAATAAAATAATTAGTATCAAGCCAGAATTAACACAAAACACAGTGAACACTCCATACACCAGTGATACACTTCTTTTTATTGAAACAGAGTTATTTCCACTATTATAGTTGGCATAGAATAATTTTATTTAATGTGCCAATCATAATATTACTGTACATTCATGTACATTAGAGTGAATTTTTGTTTACATTTTGTTTGCAATTTTTCCATTTTTTTTCCCCCGTTAGACAATTCGTTGTGCATTTCTTAGATAGAGTAGTTAGGAAAGCCACTCAAGTGATTATTCCATAAATTGATATCGGTTAAGCAGACCCAATTAAAACACATTAACAGTACTTTCACATATGAGCGATTCAGACGGTGCGCTTTCCGACATTGAAAATTCTCCTCCACCCATTTTTCCCACCTACCCCGTCAACCTCGAACCGCCCAAGGCCATAGACAGAAGGGTTAACACTAGCAACGGATCTCCGAAAAATACGTATTGACATTAGGGTGTGTCAATTTTGTCAACTTTTTTCAAATCAATTTTGGTAGTGAAAATATAGTCTTTTCATGTCAAAACTTGAAACTGGCCAACCAAAATGAAATAAAGTAACCCTTACCTACGTCAATTTTACCTTAAAGTTTCAGAAATTGACTCTTTTACTAAATAATAGGACATAAATTGATTAACTATTCATCTGTCACAGAATTATCCCACTGATCGCATATGGTGTTTTTCCAAGGTCATATAGTTGTTGTACAATGTACAAGTCACAACATGAATAGAACTGTCCCTCACTCTCAGTTGCCTCTTAGATGTCATAGATGGTGGTTTGCTGTTATTGCTCTTGTACCTACTTCATAGTTATTCTACTAGACGAATACTACAGTTTAACTAAGTATGGATTATTGATTATTACAATTATTTATTATCATATTCTTCTGTCTAATTATGTTGTAATCCCATGAAATATTTTTTTATTGACTTTTAGAACATCGAATGACTAAACTTTGAAACATTGTAATTGATATAAAATACTTAAATGTTTTTCTTTCTTTTCAGATATTCCTAAGATGCCAAAATTGAAGACAAAAGGTCAGTCGTCATGCCACTTGAGCCTGTTAGTCGGTACAGGCAAAGGAGCTTCCCGTATCAGAACTACCAACAGTGCGAGACATGCTGAGACTAGGGTTACTCCTTTGTGAACAAAATACAAAGGATAGAAGGAACTACACAGAGAAAGAGCTCATAAGGGACATGATTCCCCCTCTTCCTTTTACATTGGTCAGACGGGAAAGGATTTCCACACGCGTGTAAAGCAGCATCAATATTCTGTCAGAACGGGATAGTCGTCCAGTGCCCTTTTTGTCCATTTGTCAGAGTTATCCCACTGTATTGATTGTAATAATGCTTCAGTTTTGTTTCACTCTAGTAACATTGTTAATAGAAATAGTCTTGAGTCTGCTATTATCCAACTTACAAATAACTTTAACATTAGCCAAGGTCTTTTTCAACTCAATCCTGTTGTTTTGAATTCGTTCAGAACGGATTTAGACAAGAAGGGCAGAGTGCTAAAACTTTGGTAGTTTTCCCTTATAAATTTGTATGCTCCTCTTACAATTTTTATTTTTCAATTTATATATATATACAGTATATATATGTATATATATATATATATATATACACTCGTGTATAGGTCGAGTTTTTAAGACTGAATTCTTAGGCAAAAATTAGGGGGTCGACCTATATAAGGGTAACATTTTCGTGGGGTTGAAATCCGTGCACGATGGGGAGGGCTAGAAGCTACTGTTAGCTTCAGACATGAAAAATATTTACCATTTAGTACCAGTAAACAATGAAAACATAAAATATGTACCAATTATTAAAATTACCAGGACACAATTGGAAATGGCTGTTACATAGTAGGTTATGAGTAACCTGTCTATACATGACGACGTATTTAAGGTCACCTAAACGCAGTTGCCAGTTTCTAGTTTTTAGAAATGAGTTTTATATGCCATAAAATATGGTGCTTTATTACCCTAATTTGTTGTTCCACTACCCTCAACAACTGGGCTCGACCTATACACGAGGCATATGATAAATTAATGATTTCTTGGACAAAAATCAAGGGTTGACCTTTACACGAGATCGACCTATAGTCGGGTATATACGGTATATATATTTTTATTTTTTTAATTTTTTGTGACCTATATATCATTCAGGCATTATCTATAAAATTGGTTGTAAACAATCTATTTGATCTTGTGTTGAATTCGTTCAGAAGGGATTTAGACAAGAAGGGCCAAATGCTAAAATTGGTAGTTTTCCTTACAAATTTGTATGCTCCTCCCACAATTTTTATTTTCATATTTATTATATATATAGATGTTTTTTGTGACCTATGTATAGTCTCGAACTCTTTATTTACTTCAGTGTTCCTGAGGATGTCATTAGACGAAAGCGCTTGACCACCATTCTGTTTCCTTCGTGGTTTTATTCATATATATATGGGAATGAACTCAGAATGGTTCCCCGAGTTTTTTTTATGATACACACAGACCGTGCGGACGTGTTATGTGCCTTGAAAAGTGGACGCTCAATTCTGCCAGTTGAGGTTTAAGTTTTGGTTTTTGGCTAAAAATATAATACAGTAGTTACCCCTTTTTATTTGATGTATTGAATCTGACGTAAAGGCAGCGAGTTTTTTGCTTACACTGAGGTTCTAAATGTAGCTGGGCTTGGTTGCTTTAAACCCTAGATCCTATCTGCTTTGCAGATAACTGGTGAGGGAAGCTATATTTTTGGGACCTCTATGCGAGTGACCCGTTGCCCACGTCGGGCTAGCATCATGAAAAAGAAAAACTATAGTATTTGTCATTTACCATTACTTATTCGGACTATAGTGGATTTAATTTTCCTAGAAGAGTTCTTTGTCCCACGCACGGTCTGTGCGTATCATATATATATATATATTTTTTTAAGTTCGGAAAGAACCGATTCGCCTCTTTTAAAAGGGCATATCTCGGCGGAAAAACAAAGAAAAAGTGAGAGGAAAGACAGAGGAAAAAGAAAGGGTGGAGGGGACAGTCGAAGTGGAAAAAGACCAAGGATGAGAAGGACTACAGGGTCGAGCCCCATCATATATATATATATATATATATACACACATACATATATATATTATACACATACATACATATATATATATATATATATATATATATATATATATATATATATATATATATGCAGTAAAATCACAGAATAACGATCTTATTAATAAGCAAACAACCACAGGGAAAAAGGAAAAAGAAACACTAAATCCGAGCGCTTTCGTGATATATTCACATATTCAAGGATCTTCTTGGCCTTGAAGATGTGAATATATCACGAGAGCACTCGGATTTCGTGTTTCTTTTTCCCTGTGGTTTGCATATATATATATATATATATATATATATATATATATATATATATATATACAGTGGAACCCAGCTTACCGATTGGTTCGTGTTACGATTAAATCGTGTTACGATCAAGCCTCATTGAGAATATATTGCTCGTGTAACGATTAATTTCCGTGTAACGATTTTTGAACGATCGCGCCAAATTCACGATGGAAGGAGATTCTCCTTCCAAACAATAATTTTCTCCTCCAACCCCACGACTACCACCATCGATTTTCATCCATGTTACACTCCACCAACCTAAGGTAAATAATTTTTTATTTATTTCTTTATTTAATTGTTTTTATTATTTATTTACAGCAAAATAAGTTATACATTTTTTGTATTAAAATATCATGCATTGTTAAAATATCCTTTTAAACATGGAAAATTAGTGTTTTTAAGTCTTGTAAGTGTGTATTTTAGAAAAACTTGCACAAATTAGGCCATTTACATGTTAAAATGGGTTCGTGTAACGATTTTTTCGAGTACCGATGGTTTATTTTGCACCAATTACGATCGTTAAACGGGGGTCCACTGTGTGTATATATATATATATATATATTATGATGCAAAATGATTCCAAGGCCTTTCGTGTATTCAGAAGTACACCACGTCAGGGGTGTACTTCTGAATACACAAAAGGCCTTGGAATCATTTTTATTTTTCCTTGTGGGTTTGCATCATTCATTCATTTCACGTGTTTAATTGTGAAATTCATCCCATATATATATATATATATATATATATATTATATATATATATATAAGAAAATGCATTGACGTCGAATGACGACGTCGCGGTGGATAGACAGTAAGGAAAACCGGAAGGAGGCCCGAGTGCCCGCTGCGGCATTAGGGGCGAGCCAAGACCTAATCGGACCTTGCCTAATGACTTAATTGCCGCTAATGGATGCTGAAAGACATCTAATTTTCTCTCTTTCGCTGATCGGGACCTTCTATGTTGGGAATGGGGGGGAGCTCTCAAATTACTGCGTCGGCTGAGGGTGGAGAGAGAGGGTTAAAGTTCACTAACGAGAAACATATATATATATATGATACACACAGACCGTGCATGGAACAAGGAACTCTTCTGGGATAATTAAATCCACTATAGTCCGAATAAGTAATGGTAATGAATGATGACTTTTTATTATAATTTTTTAAATTCGTGGCATTTCTCTTGTTGTAGCTCTTTATTTTTACTTAACCTTATAGGACCGATGCGGAACTTCTCCGCACAGCCAACCCAGTGACCTGAATACAGAAGTCGAGGTATTGGCTCACATCCGGTCTAGCGAGTGTCCGCTCATCGAGGAACTAATGTAAGTATTTTTGAGGTTAAGAACAAAACACTGTATTTTCATTTATTAAATGGCAGAAAACATGGACGAAGCGGAACCAGTGTCCGTTAAATAAATCTTAATGCTATATTTTACAGTTACAGATATATATACAACTTTACACAATATAGACATACACCTTTACACAATACACCAGGTGCTAACATATGGGATTTTTTTTTTTTTAATGTCTGCATACACTTTTATCATTCATCTCTGTCGCACAAATCGAATAATTTTAAAAAATTTATAAATCCCTTCCCACGTGACATGTGTACGAGAAATGAAATGCAATACAAGCCGCAGGTTTCGCTATAATATCCTTGAAAACGGCATGGGTTCCAAACAATCTCAGGTACATGTAACTGCGCAATAAACTGCACAATCACCGAATCACTCCAGGGGCTGAAAGCCGAGTGAATCAAAATAGTACATTCTTTCCCTATTTTTAAAATAGATTGCAAACCAATGAATCCCCTCACTCCCCACAATGTCGGTGTTAACGATAATCCCGTACCAGTTTCTCGTACTTGGCAACTTCAATATTTCATTCTTAGCAAACACACCGATAAATTTTGAGCGTGTTCGATGTGTTATGACCAACCAAAGAACAACGGAACACCTCTAATCTAACGTCGGGGCCAGGTCCTGTGTCGCCATGCTCAGCACTACTCGCGCTGTGCTTAATAACCACGGGGAGCTCTGTGGGATTCTTATAATCCTCGTACTCATGAAGAAATTTCTGCAAAGCCTCTTGGTACAAGATCCTTTTCCCATCAGGTGACTTTTCACTGTTTAATAGGGCTAGCAACTCGCTTTCCATTCTTTTAAGCCTACTTTCACGGGATTCTAGAGCCGTGTCTGGAATCTTTGAACTTTGCAATGAAGCATACACCTCGTACGGAATAACAACCACCTTCTTCATTATATTAATCTAGTCAGTAAAGGACCCAAAACTGAAAATAAGATGGGTAGGAATGATCCTCCTCTTTGTACAATAATGCGCTTTTTCTTACCCACAGTTTGACTTCTATGAGCGAGCGTTCGTATTATGTTTTTGTAACGACGTAAGCGATCCTTCTGAGAGGGTTTCATTAGCACATTACATTTTATAACATTAAGACAGATTTCACAGATGCATTTTAAAAAGTCAGACACGATATTTTTAACAAATATGTTGCAGTGCCCGGGGCAATCGTTGATAGATTTTTATTAATTCACGGTATTTCTTAAGCCTATTTGTCATTCTGGAATATACATTGTTTCAGGTTCGCTTGGGAATATATTCGTTCTTAGAAGTACTCTCAACGTGTTTCGCGGGTTAAAGTCACAAAGCAAATATCCATAACGCTGGTTTGTGGCCTCTTTATAAACCTCAAAAAACTCCTTACGCTGATTCGGGAACATTTGATTGGCTAATACCCCAATTTGTGATACATCTCTACGTTGCGCGAATAAGACTAGATATTGTGTATTTAGCGACACATCACGCATGTATCTATTTTTGAAAAATAGAGTCTGATTGATGAAGAACACGCTTATGTTAAGATGGTGGGAGAATACTGTAAATGTCTCGGCAAACGTTTTATCCATTTCCAACATGAGATCGTCAATTACAATGACTGTATGTTCATTTCCCTTTAACGAATTAACGTCATATACACCTTTGTGGAACAAAATCATCTTGGTACTCGTTGAACACTGATTGATACGTCGAATAGCACCATATAACTTTATGCACAAATTTTGAGAACATCTCCCTTTTCTTTAATGATTTTAAGCATAAACACAGTTTTACCACATCCTGTAGGGCCAGATATAATACATGTGGATGGGCTCGTGAACCTGAATTTTTCTACAGAATCCACTTCTAACACATCACACCCCGAAGTGGGCCATTTACAAAATATTACAAATTTGGAGTGCTGCTCCTTATATTTTGTTTTCTTCTTCCACAGAACCATGAATGACGACGAGGGACAACACCCCATCATCGATATCACAGACGAACCTGTTGACCGTGCAGCTACAGAATCGATCCCCGCTCACGAATCCTCAAGCGGAGGCATGAAGAGCCCACCACGTCAGGTATAAAGCGCGCCAGGGTTGAACCAGTTGTTAGACCACCAGTAATAGAGCCCCAACCTTCTACGTCTTACGACACAACCCCCACAATAGTACCTTCCTCAAATATACCCCCTTATTCAATTCCGGGTACATCCTCCACAGCAGCTTCCCGTTATGTTGAGGATGACATAACATTCGAGTTGGTGCGCACCGCTACCCCCACCCGCGCCTTGACTAGAAATCGGTATATAGTCAGGGTTGATCCTAGATCCATGAATAGCAATGGTGTTGAACACGGACTACGGCGCATAGTTGAACGTATTGTAGAGTTTGCCCTTCAGAACCGCGACGAACGTGAAGTCAGGACGAGGCTGTCCTTCGGATTCGGGTCAGATGATGGAGATGTAGATGATTTTTGGGTAATAATACCGTTCAGACGCTTGGCAGCTGAAGATATAGAGTATATATTAGGCCGTATAATGCAGGCCTCTCAAAGTAGTATAGCCTTCAATATGGACAACTTCACGGTAAATATTGACCGTGTATTCCGTGTTGCGGGTCATAGTGCCACACCTTATACTCTTAACTTCAATTCTCAGGCTATTTATAGACGGCATATAAACGCCGATCGTGGTTGCGGCTTTATAGCAGTAGTCTTGGCCCGTATGTTTACTGTACTAAATACACGGGTCAAAAACATTTGGTTGCCTACGGTAGTGGAGCGTGCCCGTAAACTAGCTGTAGACTGTAAACTTGAATTTGAGTGTAATATGGGTCCTGAAGAGCTGAGAAGGGTAGAACAGGAAATGAATGCTCGTATAGTTGTATTTGGAATGGATGATCGTCGTAGGACTGTGTATGTTTTTAAAAGCAGTGTGAGAGATCGTACAAGACCCCTACTTATTTTAGGGCTGTCAGGAACAACATATCTACCCATCCGTAATATAAGGGACCTTTACGCGAGTTATGATAAAAGTCGAAAATATGGACATCATGATTTGTGTAAGGGTTGTATCGAGTTTGCGGATGATATAGTGAAACATTGTAAAGATTGCCACATGGTATGTGAGCAGTGTAAAAGCTCCAAATGTGAAAGCCGTGTAGTTGAAGCTGAGAAGAGGGATTGTGATGTGTGTAGACGCACATTTTTCAATAATAACTGTTTTGAGCTCCATAAATCAATTGGCACGTGCAGGAAAATGAGAATCTGTGAATGTGGTATGTTTCATATGATGGATAATTGGGGGAATTTCAAGCATAAATGTGATGAAATTCACTGTTCTACATGCCATGAGAAATATAAGGCGGTTGGAGTAAAGCATGTATGTTATATGAAAGACGCCAAGCCTAAAAACAGCCCTTGTATAACTGTGTACTACGATATAGAAACATATACGAATGCTGAAACCAAAGAGGTTATTCCACATTTACTTGTAAGCCAGACTATCTGTGATGAGTGTATGGAGAGCGAGTGTGATGAGTGTCACAAATGTGGTAAACGGACAAACGTTTTTAAAACGAATGCCCACGATAGCCCTGTGGAACTTTGTGTCCTATATTGTCAAGTTAGCGGACAATTTAAAAAAAATGACGGTATATTCTCGCCCATAACGGGGCAAAATTTGACACACAGTTCCGTTATAAGGAGTTGCTTGAGCACGAGTCATCTGAGATATTTACAGGTGATCCCTTGAAAAGAGGCAACAAACTAATACAGATGCAAATAAGAGGTAATGTACAGTTTAAAGACACTTTATTATTCACACCTTGTAAATTAGCAAAGCTACCCTAGGTGATGGGCGTAGCCGCTGAAGTTTCAAAAGGATATTTCCCTTACACATTCCTCACTAGCGAAACTTTAAATTACGTAGGACTACCTCCACCCAAACATTACTTTAACTATGAATGTATGAGTACAGATGAACGTGAAGATTTTGACCGATACTACAACAGTTTTAATGAATGTAATCCTTATAATATAGCTGATGAATGTGAGCGTTATTGCGTGAATGATGTGCGCGTGCTTAGAGTATGTTTCCAGGCCTTTAGAAGGATGTACATAGTCGTTTCAAATGCGATCCGTTGCAAGTCGCAACCACCATCGCCTCATTATGTTTTACGGTGTTCAAGAATAACTTCATGCCTAAAGACACCTTAGCCGTTATCCACAGAAACAATCCCCGCAGTTATGGGCACAAGGCTATTTACTGGCTCATACACCTACAGCAGCAGACAGGTGTATACATAAAGCATGCCCGCAACACGGGTGAAGTACCCATTAAGGTTAATGGTCGTTTTTTTGGGTTGATGGTCTAAGTGAAAACCGTGCCACTGGTGAGAAGACTGTGTACTCCTTTAACGGTTGCTGGTGGCACGGATGCCCCGTCCTGAGTGTGGAATCGTAGGAGATATCCACGGTAGATCTCCTGCCGACTGTCTTGCGTGGACCCGCACCCGCGATCAACTTATAGGCTCCCAGTTCACTCACAAAGTCTTGTGGGAGCATGAGTATGATGCACGGATGGAAACAGATGGACAGTACCGTGAAGAAATAAACACGATCAAACGTTCAATGGTGCTGGATCCTCTCAAATGCGGTGATAGCTTGTTCGGAGGGCGTACAAATCCCTTCAAGCTATACTTTCCGCCTACGGAGGGCGTGAAACTCCATTACTACGACTTCTGTTCTTTATACCCCTACGTGATGAAGAACAATCCGTACCCCGTAGGTGCACCTGAAAAAATGGTGGGTCCCACCATACCAACCATCGAGGAGTTTTCAGCTAACTTGAATGAGCGCTACTTCGGACTCTCTTTCGTAGACGTGCTCCCCCTCGCGATTTATGGATGCCGATCTTACCCGTCGTTATAGATCACAAGCTCATGTTTCCCCTGTGCGTGAAGTGCGCAGAGAACAACGGTGATTGTGACCATACAACCCACCAGCGAAAGATCAGAGGTGTATATACAAGCCCTGAGCTGGCCCTAGCCGTTCTCCATGGGTATAGAATAATGAAGATACATGAGGTGTGGAGGTTTCAGAAGCTACCCAACCTTTTCACACCATATATAATCGCTTTTTTGAATGATAAGGTTGAGGCGTCAGGATATCCGCGAGGGGTTGATACCGAAGATGAAAAAACGGCTTATATTCAGCGTTACCGTGCCCATGAAGGTATACAGCTTGACCAATCCCAAATTGTTAAGAATCCTGGCAAGCGCTTTAGTGCAAAGTTGTGGCTAAACAGTCTTTGGGGAAAGTTTGCGCAGAATACCGGCAAAGGGAACGTCCATTTGGCACAAAGTTATAGTGAAGTCTGGGATTATGCCAACGCCCGATAAAGAGGTTATGGAGATGGAGAATGTAGGTAATACTTACATAATCAAGTACAACAATACCGAATTGGCCACAGATACCTCACGGGTTACAAACATACCTGTAGCCAGTTTCACGACGGCCTACGCCCGCATCAAACTTTGGGGCGTATTGCACTCTTGGACAGAGGGTGTTGTACGCTGACACAGATAGCGTGATATTCACAGCGAGGGAAGGTGAATACATGCCCGCTGTTGGGGAGTTCCTCGGAGAGCTAACTGACGAGGTCAAGGACGAGTATGGTGATGGTGCATACGCAGACTCGTGTGTCAACAGGGCCAAAAACCTATGGGGTACGGGTGAGGGTAGGGGATGATACGAAGTATATCGTGAAGGCTAAAGGTATATCGCTTAACCATGCGAACCGTCGAGTCGTTAACTATGACTCGTTGAAGGAACTAGTGTGCTTGGAAAATGAGGGTAACCAGCTAGCCCAACTGACTGTGGGGACGCACAATTTTCGGGCGCAGAAACTGGGGTGTGTGAAGGAACTTAGGGGCACGAAGGTATGCCGTAACACCTATAGGAAACGTTACCAGGTGCCTAGTACCTATAATACCGTACCCTTTGGCTACCTTAATCCTTGATTGTATTTATATATGTGTATTATGTTTATTTATCACGTATATTTGTTCCAATTAAGGTTTCATTTTCACCTTTGCGTGCGTGCGTGCGTGCGTGTGTGTACAGTAAAAAGCTAAGCCCAGCCCACTGTAAGATCGGCAACGTGAGTCCTGCCGCTACCTGAGCATATCTCTATCCCTGCGTGCTCAGCTGACCCTGCATACCCTTGAGCTCAGACGTGTATTATCCGGCGTAGAAGAAAAATAGTAATGGCTACCTTTAATATTGCGTGTTCAACATTTATGAAGTGGTATTCGGCAAAGTGCCAAGATGTGGTGGATACTGAAAAACTCCTTATTTCCCCCTCCTTTGATACTTTTAAGGCTACATTGAGCCGTGCGAAGGACCAAGATGTTCAAATACTCTACGGGTATTCTGGCGAGGGCATTGTAGGATTTCGTAGTACAAACGATGTATTGAAGTATATTATAGACCTAACCTTTATAAAGGCTCACATATACCGCGAAGATGAAGCAACACGTTCAGAAGATAAGCAACGGTTATGGATAGCGAGTCTTGTTGATGAGTGGTGTGACATGCGATATTATGTCATGTTACACCATACCGACTACTCGTACCCTACGGTTGAGAATGTAAATCTTGTCATCATGGAGAATCTTAAGTATTTTTACCACTATATTAATATATATCATGACGAGGTTTGTAGTGAGGTTGTGGCTAATGGGCTGTGTGAGTTTTTAACAGACTTTAGAGACGAGTATCGCTTGTTAAACAAAAAGGATAAATATGGGCATATGTTTCTCTCAAATAGTGCACCGGATTGTGAAGATGTTTAGTTTGTGGAAATGAACGTCTGGTGAGTGATAAAACATTAAAGCCGGTATTGTTTCATGTAGCGGAAAATTCTGTTTGTCCAAGAGCACAAGTGTTCGAACAAGCCTGTACACGCTTCAGCAGTTTATGGTGTGACTCGCTCCCCCAGCGAGCCGCCCACCCGTGTACCTCACGAAACACACGAGTTCGAACAAACCCGTACACGTTTCACCAGCGTGACTCACTCCGCCCGTCGAGCCGATCCGTCCACCTGTGGCTCATAGTCATCTCAGAGCTTGAACCGTGTGGACGTGCGAATACGATGGAACTTCCTTTGAGAAGCATTCTCAACGCCTCGTACGATGTCTCCGTGACGAAGTCATTGCGCGTGTTCAGGCGTGAAACCGGCACCATTAACTATGCACTTGAAACGATTTGCAGGCAAGCAAACTCTGGTAAACGTAATGTTATTTATTTAAGTGTTGAGGAGATGAGAGTCTTCGTGATAGTTGAGAAGTGGGAGAGGACCGTTATAAAATACCTGCAGGTGTAGGTACAAGAAGAGAGCAGATTAGTGACCCCCTCATATGCCGTTGTTTGCACGTTGTGTATAAATAACAAACAGCCATGCATTGATATACGACTGATGTGGAAAAATGCTTCTGATAATAACATTCTTCTCCCTAAGCGAAACCGTTTCATCCTCGACAGAATGTTTGAAATCGTCGGATTCCGCAAGCTGAAGCCTATATTAGACGCCCGTGTTACGGATATGATTTATTTTGACACGGTTCTTGAATACGCATACACCGCTCTACTCGACTGATTTATCGAATGTAGGAATGAACAAGGCGAGAATGGTCTAGAGCTAGATGCATATTTAAAAGGTTTAGATTCTTCGAAATATCCTGAACTTTGGTACAAAGCACTTGAGCGGTACAGGGCAGAGCTTGCCTACACTGTTCACCCTGAAGAGCTATACCTCTATATAATGAATAGCTGTCGTTACGACTTGGAAGATTATTTCAATTGCCGCTATGCGGAGTGAAGAAGAGTTCACGATTGAAAAGCTCGGGTCGGTAAGAAAAAACCCTCGATTGGAAAAGCGTGTTTATAAACTTGTATTCAATAATGATGATGTGGTTAACGATGACTTCTTTTGCGTGCTTTTGATTGTATTCTAGCCGTGTTTAAAGATAACTTGCCAACCCAATGTAAAGTGGCACAAAAATAGTATTGAACGATATGAAGGCCATTTATATCGAGTACAGGCATCCGTATCAGTTAAGCGGTGAAGTGTTGCTTCGACGGTTTTACCGCGTAGTACAAAGTAATATCGATGTGAATGTAGACTCGATTACGTGTGTTTAGCGTTTTGCACCGTAGAACATGAAGGATGTATATAAGTTTCGTATATTATTATTTTCAATATATTTAATTATTTAATATAACTGTGTATCTATATTTTTTTTTCCTGTACTAATATATTGATAACACTGGGGAACAAATTTTAACTTTTTTTTTTGTTTCTTGGACGTGATCAGGTCGGTCTTATAGGATCTTTTCTGCTGATTCCGAATATAGCCGTAGAATTTCTCTATCACCCAAGGTTACTGAGAAATTTGTATTTTAATATTTATTCAAAAAGTGTATAGAAGTTAGTAAAAATACTTCATAAAAATTATATTAGTGGCAGATTGGCATTTAAAATATTCTTAAAACTTCTTTGTCACTGATTTTCTCTTGTAGTTTTCATTAGGAGCTTCTCGCATCAATGTCCAGCAGTAATCAGCTAACATTGCCGGATCCCACCTCCCTTGGTAGCGTTTCTCCATAGTAGCTATATCTTGGTGGAACCTTTCTCCATGCTCATCGCTTACGTCGCCGAGGTTTTCAGGGAAGAAATCTAAATGGGAGTGCAAGAAATGGATTTTTAGTGACATATTACATCCCAATAACCTATATGCTTCAATCATGTCCTGCACTATTTTTTCATAGTTAGAGGCTTTGATGTTCCCTAGAAAATTTGTGACAACATTCTTCATGGCCTCCCATGCCACTTTTTCTTTTCCTCTCAAGGCATCATCAAACTTTTGATCTTTCATGAGCTCTCTGATTTGGGGACCAACAAAGATCCCTTCTTTTATCTTTGCATCGCTAAGTCGTGAAAACTTTTTCTTCAAATATTTGAATGCCTCATCTTCCTTGTTCATTGCTTTGACAAAATTTTTCATGATGCCAAGTTTGATGTGAAGTGGCGGTAAGTATATTTTCTTGGGGTCAACTAAGGGTTCATAAGACACATTCTTCAGTCCTGGGATACATTTTTGACGAAGTGACCAATCCTTTACAAAATAATGCGAATCTCTGGCTCTGCTGTCCCATTCACAAAGGAAGCAGCAGAACTTCGTATAACCGAGCTGCATTCCCAGAAGTGCGACGACTTTTAAATCCCCACATATATACCAACGAAACTGATCATAATTAATCTGCTGAAGGATGAGTTTCATATTTTCGTAAGATTCCTTCATGTGGACAGCGAGCCCTACAGGAATGGAAGGGTATTTATTTTTATTGTGAAGTAGTACAACCTTGAGGCTTAGCTTCGAAGAGTCAATAAATAAACGCCAATCTTCAGATTTGTGCTCATGACCGAGAGCTAACAGCAGTCCATTTACATTATTACAGTAGCATAAACCACCTGACGAGGAGAAATACTGCATCAGATCTTTTTGTCGAGTGCGGAACGCCGATATGCTTGTATCTTTTGCCAGCAAATTCCATTCACGTAACCTGGAGCCCAATAATTCCGCTTTCTTTTTCGGAAGCTCCAAATCTCTCACGAGATCATTCAGCATAACCTGCGTTATCATACGTGGTTTATTTGATTCAGGTTGCTGAAAGTCTGTATCTTTAGTGTCATCAATTTCCATTGGTTCAACTTCAGACTCTTCATCCAGTGTCCATGACTTTGGGGGAGTTGGAATTGGGTTATCATCGTCATGTAGTACTGGTCTCATGGCAGATGCAAGGTTTGGGTATTGAATTTTGTTTATTTTTGGCAGAGAATCCTGAAACGTTAGTCATACAAAAATAGCAATCCGTTAGGTGATCCTTGGGCTCTCTCCAAATCATTGGTATGGCAAATGGCATAGACTTGCGGGTACCTTTAATCCAACCCCTAAGAGTGACGGCACAGGAAATGCATGAGATATGAGGTGCCCAGGATTTGTCTTGGTCGCCTACCTTACATCCAAAATAAAGTTCGTAAGCCTTCTTCACGAGTGGGGTCATCGTCTTCCTCTGCGCCATTATGGTCAGTTCTCCACATACGTAGCAAAATGTATCTCTGGGATTAATACAGTTTCGATTCATGCAGGCGGAAAATTATTGAAATCACGGAAAACTTTTTGGAATGAAAAAAAAAAATTTTCTATTATGAAAAATTTTAAAATTTGAGCAAAACTTGAAAAAAAATTCTTTCTTTTAATTAAAAATCTGTTTGTTTAAATAGCTATATTTTTTTAATGCAAAAAATACTATTAAATATAGTTAACCTGGAAAAAAAAGAAAGTAAAATTAAATTAATACACTTAATTTTAACTAATATTTTGGGAAAACTGAGTAAATGGAAATATTATTTTCTCTAAAACTATGGGTGATAGAAAAATTCTGAAACCATATTTGGAATCAGCATCAAAAGTTCTATAAGAAACACCAAATAGTTTTCAAGAAACAAAAATGTTGTTCCCTAGTGTAATGCAACGTTTTGTATATTTTTTATTATATATTTCCCGTTCATGTTTCTTATGCTATTATTTTTTGATCATATATATATTCCATTGTATATTTATTATATATTCGTCGTCCGTATGCTATTATTTTTTATCATATACAGGGTGGTGCAAAAGTCTGGACCCATAGGCGGTTTATATGGAAAAAAAAAGTGTGGCCTGCAGGAAGTTTATTATGAAATGAAATTTAATTAACCATACACCAGTGACTAAATTATGTTAAATTTAACGTTCTACGTAGTTCAGAATTTACAATAAGTGTTCGAATTGATGTCCATCTTCCAAACACTCCTCCTTTTGCGTACAAAAGCACAAGCTCTATTCTTTCTGCTATCGTTAACTTCTCTGCCATAGGGTAACAATCTGAAAAATATTTAGTAAAATTAAACAAAAATTAAATTATAAAAACTATAAAAATCGAGATATTTTTTATATTGTAAATTGCCTATGGGTCCAGACTTTTGCACCACCCTGTATATTCCATTGTATATTTATTTTCTATATATTTCCATTAATTCGCCTAAATAAACAATGATATAATGGTGTTTTATTTAATTCTTTTTGGTTGTACACGGTATTTAATTATATCAATTGGCTGGCTTCTAAAGCGCAGATTTGTAAACCAGAATATATGCATTAAATAAATAGCGCTATCTGGCAACTCAACCTGTACGCCTGAACAAGCCATTTGCGCCTTCTAAGTCAACTGGCTGATTAAGCCAGATATGCTTCAATTAAATAAATAGCGCAATCTGGCAACTCAGCCAGATACGCCAACTGGCGGGTTGTCAGAATATATGCTTTAATTAAATAAATAATGCAAACTGGCAACTCAGCCTTTTAAGCCAACTGGTCCGATTAAGCCAGAATATATGCTTTAAATAAATAGCGCAATCTGGCAACTCAGCCATATAAGCCAACTGGCTGATTAGGAACATATTAAGACAACGGCCGCTCGGCTGAAGTCTTAATATGCTCTTGGCTCCTACCAGACGAACACCTCTATTCCTTTTTCTCCTTCTTTCTCTTGGGATAACTCCGCCTCCAAGTTGCATAGCTCCTTGTTGCTCTTGCAACATTCCCCCCTTTTTGCACAACTTGCAACAACCCCCATTGTTGCATAACAACTTGCAACATTCCCTCTCCCCTTGTTTCATAAATTGTAACATTCCCCCTCCCCTTGTTGCATACCAACTTGCAACACCCCATTGTGGCATAACTTACGCAACATTAATCAACATTTGCAATTGCATTGCACTAGTCCATTTTGCGCCCATACTATTGACCTTCATTTGACATTTGATTCTTTTTGTCATCTTGACCTTTGATGCGGGGACCCGAGTCTTGTTCGAAACACATCTTATGATCAACCATAAGCGTGGAGAGTCCTATCAATAAAGTTATGGCATGGACCTCCATCTGACCTTTGACCTCTGTGATATTGACCTTTAATGCAAGGCCTCCGAGTCTTGCTCAAATCACAAATCCGTATGTGTGTGAAATTTCATTAATTTATTTTAAGTCGTTCAAAAGTTGACAAGAATCATACCTTTGATGTAGGGACCTGATTCTTGCTCATGACACACCATCTTGTGATCATCCATGCGTGTGTGAAGTTTCACTCATTTCTGTTCAGTTGTTCAAAAGTTATAGCTCGGACGCGAAAGTGTGACGAACAAACGGACAAATGCAATCCAGTATGGCTCCTCCAAATTTATTTCGTCGAGGACATAATGATAATGTCTGTTTATGGTGGTTTGTTAGTTAGTTTTCTCTTTGCCTCGTAGTGGTGGCAGCGCAGTGTAAGACGTTTCCTTGCCTGCGAAAATGTCTCTCAGAGAAAATGGTGTCGTGCGGTCCTCAGTGTAACAAGTGGCGAGTCGTAACTTTTCATGGCACGTCCGCTTCCAGTTTACAGCCATCCTGAGAAGCTCGTTCAATCTCATGAGGATCTCTCTTCCTGTCTCGCGCATAAATCATACGGATAACAAGTTGTGGTCGGCAGCGATCCTTATGGCATAAGCGTGAGTTCATTGCTTTTTCCTAGTGTTTTATACGGCAGAGTCAATTCCTTCTAACGTAAAGTGCCAACGATGCTGGAACAAGCGCCGCGCTGCCCCAATCCACACACGAGATGGGACTTGAATAAAGGTAGGGAAGAGAGGGTGAAGTGGACATGAAAAGCGGAATTAAATCCTTATGATCTTTGAGAATGCATTTCAAGCCACTATTGAATAATTTGATGACGTCATCCTGCGGGTTCTTCCTACCTTTACGGTCTTATTAAAACCCACAAACCTGACAACCCTATGCGCCCTATTATTAGCTCGGTGGGCTCTATTACCTATAAACTCTCCAAATGGCTTGTCAAAGTCTTGTCCCCATTCTCGGAACTATCTCTGATTCACATGTAAAAAATTCCATGGATCTTACTGAAAAATTGAATAATGTACGCACTGAAACCAACGATAGATTGATCAGTTTTGACGTTTGTTCATTGTTTACAAAAGTGCCGATTGACGATATACTTCACTTTCTCTCCCGAGAATTACATAAGTACGACCTTCCACTACCTGCACACACCGTTTTGGAACTTAATAAGCTTTGCATCAAAGGCTGTAAATTCACTTTCAATAGCGAGTATTATCAACAGGTTTTTGAGATGGCCATGGGAAACCCGTTGTCGCCCCTCCTCTCCAATATTTATATGGAGTTTTTCGAAATTACTTACATTCCGAGAAACCTGGGAGTTGGCATCCCATGGTTGGGTACGTCGACGATATTTTCTGTATCTGGCCTGTGAATCGTGACCTGGATGACTTCCTCCTTCAGTTAAAATATTAAATGATCAAGTCCCCTCCATTAAGTTTACTTTAGAAGTGGAACAAGACAACTCAATCCCGTTTTTGGATGTGCGTGTACATAGGGATAGCCCGGGTTTTAAGTTTAGTATCTATCGGAAAAAACAAACAATTTGTCCTACGTACACTTTTACTCTGGACATGACACCCCCATTAAGAAGGCCATATTTTCTTCAATGTTTCTCCGCGCTCTTAGGATCGCCAGTCCGGAATACATCGATGCCGAATTGGAAAAAATCAACGGTATTGGAAGTGATCTGTGCTACCCACCTGTGTCTATGGAATCTTGTCTTAACAAGGCAAAACGAACCTTCTATCGTGTGAATAATAACACTCGCACTTTGTCAAAGAATATTTTAGTATTTCCATTTTTCCGGCGCTTTTTAGGCATTGCTAATGTACTTAAACTTTTGGATATTAATGTAGTATTTTCATATAACAATATTGTGAAAAATATCATAGTAAAAAATAGCCCAACCAATAATTCAGGCATTATCTATAAAATTGGTTGTAAACAATGTGATTCCTTTCACATTGGTCAGACGGGAAAGGATTTGCACACGAGTGTAAAACAGCATCAATATTCCGTTAGAACGGGACAGTCATCCAGTGCCCTTTTTGTCCATTTGTCAGAGTTATCCCATTGTATTGATTGGAATAATACTTCAGTTCTGTACACTCTAGCAACATTGTTAATAGAAATATTCGAGTCTGCTATTATTCAACTAACAAATAACTAACATGAGCAAAGGTCTTTTTCAACTCGATCCCGTTGTTTTGAATTCGTTCAGAACGGATTTAGACAAGAAGGGCAGAATGCTAAACCTTTGGTAGTTTTCCCTTAGAAATTTGTATGCTCTTACAATTTTTATTTTTCAATTTATTTTTATTTATTTTTTTTTTTTTTGTGACCTATATATCATTCAGGCATTATCTATAAAATTGGTTGTAAACAATCCATTTGATCTTGTGTTGAATTCGGGAAAAGTGCTAAAATTGGTAGTTTTCCTTACAAATTTGTATACTCCTCCCACAATTTTTATTTCTATATTTACTATATATATTAGGTCATCCCATAAGTAATGCGGCATTTTTAAATTTTTTTTTTCCATTTTTATCATTATTTTACGGATAGAAATCAAACAACTCTTTGAAGTTATTTATATTTAAATATAAATAACTTCAGAGAGTTTGATTTCTATCCATAAAATAATGATAAAAATGAAAAAAAAAAATAAAAATGCCGCATTACTTATGGGATGACCTAATATATATATATATATATATATATATATTTTTTTTTTGTAACCTATATATAGTCTTGAACTCTTTATTTAATTTAGTGTTCCTGAGGATGTCATTAGACGAAAGCGCTTGAGCACCACTGTGTTTCCTTTCCTTCGTGGTTTTATTCATCATAAATATTTTTCACGGGTTTTTATATATATATATATATATATATATATATATATATATATATCAACGTAAAGAACGACGCTTGTATAGGAGATATTCCGCGCAAGACGAGAGAACGAAACAAATTAAAAAATGAGGTAACCACCCGGGAATCGAACCCGGGATCTTCCGATTGCCGGTCAAATGCGATAACCATTACACCATGGGCCTCACTCTTCCAAATGCCGTAATTCTTCTACATACTCGCAGAAACCAATGCCCCAAGGGGGCACCTCCCGCATGCCGTAACATTATATACATTTAACTGCAAACACGCAGTATAATTAACGTAAAGAACGACGCTTGTATAGGATATTCCGCGCAAGACGAGAGAGAACGAAACAAATGAAAAAATGAGGTAACCACCCGGGAATCGAACCCGGGATCTTCCGATTGCCGGTCAGATGCGATAACCATTACACCATGGGCCTCATTCTTCCAAATGCCCCTTGGGGCATTGATTTCTGCGAGTATGTAGAAGAATTACGGCATTTGGAAGAGTGAGGCCCATGGTGTAATGGTTATCGCATCTGACCGGCAATCGGAAGATCCCGGGTTCGATTCCCGGGTGGTTACCTCATTTTTTCATGTTTCGTCTCTCTCTCGTCTTGCGCGGAATATCTCCAATACAAGCGTCGTTCTTTACGTTAATTATACTGCGTGTTTGCAGTTATATATATATATATATATATATATATATATATATATATATATATATATATATATATATGGGAATGAACTCAGAATGGTCCCCTGAGTTTTTTATGATACACACAGACAGTGCATGGAACAAGGAACTCTTCTGGGATAATTAAATCCACTATAGTCCGAATAAGTAATGGTAAATGACAAATACCATAGTTTTTCTTTTTCATGATGCTAGCCCGACGTGGGCAACGGGTCACTCGCAAAGAGGCCCCATAAATATAGCTTCCCTCACCAGCTATCTGCAAAGCAGACAGGATCCAGCTTTGGGACATGGATCTAGGGTTTAAAGCAGCCTAGCCCTGCTACATTTAGAACCTCAATATAAGCAAAAGACTCGCTGCCTTCACGTCAGATTGAATACATAAAAGAAAAAGGGGTAACTATTATATTTTTAGCCAAAAACCAAAACTTAAACCTCAACTGGTAGAATTGAGCGTCCACTTTTCAAGGCACATAACATGTCCGTTTCAAGATGGGAATGAACTCAGAATGGTCCCCTGAGTTTTTTATGATACACACAGACAGTGCATGGAACAAGGAACTCTTCTGGGATAATTAAATCCACTATAGCCCGAATAAGTAATGGTAAATGACAAATACCATAGTTTTTCTTTTTCATGATGCTAGCCCGACGTCCATGTCCCAAAGCTGGATCCTGTCTGCTTTGCAGATAGCTGGTGAGGGAAGCTATATTTATGGGACCTCTTTGCGAGTGACCCGTTGCCCACGTCGGGCTAGCATCATGAAAAAGAAAAACTATGGTATTTGTCATTTACCATTACTTATTCGGACTATAGTGGATTTAATTATCCCAGAAGAGTTCCTTGTTCCATGCCCTGTCTGTGTGTATCATATATATATATATATATATATATATATATATATATATATATATATATATATATATATATAATATGAGAAAGAGTGAGTGTGTGTTTCAATTCAGTCACTCCAATTTTAATTCCTTTTTTTTGCTTTCCATCTCGTTTTATTCCTATTCTTATTTTCAGAGGAGAAAGTGAGAGGAGAGTGAGGCGACCTCAATGGATCTCCGTCGACAAATGAAAGAAAAGTGGGCGAGGGTCGCATCCTAAGAAATAAACTTTGGCGAACGGGAAATCATCGCACGAACCGAATCGAGATGCGAACGTAATTAATGCCACACGAGGACGTCGAAGAAGACGGGAACAGAAGAAAATTTATTTTTCATAAGCTTTCACAAATACGATGTTACAAAGGAATAAACAACATCTATATCTATATATATATATACACATCTTTTTTGGCGCGTGTGTGTGTGTGTGTGTGTGCAAAAAGGTTCCTTCTCCGGTATGACAAAATGGAAAAAGTTCACTCCGATTTCAATGTCCTGTAAAAGGCAAACAAAATCGAACACCACAACTACTGACAGAAATGAATGCAAAGACGAGACGCGAAACACACACACACACACACACACACACACACACACGTGCGCATCTCCACATAAGCAAGATACCGACCTTTTAATTCCATATATCTAAAAAAAAACTTGTTAGCTAAATCGAATTTAACCTAACCTAACTTAACCTTGGTACCATCGAACCGAGAAAGGCGTGATAAGTGTTTCGGACACAATTGAGGGCTTGAAGGGTGGTTTCTCTCGTCATTGAATAGCGAGACACTTTCTAATCTAATCTAACCTAGCCTAACCTAATCAAAATTAACTACCGTATCTTTCGACCAACATAGCTTTTAAAATTATTTTTTAATGTCCCGAGGTACCAAATGTGTTGTCTCATTACCCCACTACAACTGTGAATTGTCACAGTAGACCTCATTTATACGTACACACACACACACTCAACCATCTCATTCAATCATTCATCCCGTGGTGTATCCTGCGGGAAGAAACGGGACGCGAAACTGTCTATATGGAAAGTGGAGAGCGACCCACCACACTCTGGGGAAAGCGTGTTTATGAAAACACTTCAAAAATTAATCCATTTAACGAATGAAACGAGTGACAAGAAGGAAAATATTGTGTGGAGGACACCTTTCCATCTCTCAGTTCGTGATTCGACGAAAATCTCGGGGTTGATTCATACTGGGCTCTCAATGTTTCATATATTTCTTTTGGATCGTCGGTTAGTTCATTATTTCTCTTCCTTAAGGGGCCAACAACGGCGAGAGTTTTTGTTTTCCTTTTCGCATAGCTATATAAGTATTTTGGATTTTCCTTCATTGCTTCTACCGCTTTTCCCTCTTCCCTCTCTGTATGGTCCTTAATCAGGGCTTGTATTTTCCTATCGATACCCTCCAGTTTTTCTTGTATTACTTTCCTGGCATTATCTCCGCAGTTGCCTAACTTCGCCTCCACTCTCTTTCTTTTGCAGAATAGTCTTCTCTTCTCTTTTTCCTCTCTACCCAGCATCTCTTTCCTTTTGGCTGTGATTTCGGAGCATATTTTTCTAAAATTCTCAGCGTTTTTTTCTTCCAAGGTTGTTAGCATTTCTTCAGTTGTTTTATTCTCTAAAACTGTTCTCCACTCTACTTGGGCCATGTGCGATCTCATTGCTGCCCAATCTATAGTCTTTGAGTTTAAGTTAAAGGACCCAAATTTGCTTCTTTCCTCAATATGTGTATTGTTTATTAATGTTGTCGTCATATTTGTTGATATCTCGATTAAGTTGTGGTCTGAGATAATGGTTGGGGTTATTTTTATATCAGCAATCAAGTTCGTGTTATTCGTGAATACCAGATCCAGGCAGTTATTTTTTCTGGTATTTTCTGTTATCTCCTGTGTCAGCATAAACGCATAAACTCATTTGTGAGAGCCATCAACATTTTTGCTTGCTCCTGGTCTTCTCTTGCGCCCCCCTTGTCCTGGTGTGTATATATATATATTCCTATCCACCTTTTTGTATTTTATAAGTGGGAAGTTAAAGTCTCCGCAGATCATTATATTGGGGGATGGAGGGTTTATGGCCTTTATTAGCTTTCTGATATCATCAATGGCCTCCGAGAATTTTTCGGTTGGGGTGTTTGGAGATTATAGATGACTATGAGTATCACGTTTAGTTTTTCTATTTTTACTGCTAGGAGTCCCACAAAGCTGTTTGATTTACTTATTATCGTATTTGTCATATGACCTTCATGTACATATATAGCACAGCCACCTTTACGTCTCGTTGCTCTCTCCGCTGTTAGTAAGTTGAAGCCCTCTATATTTCTCTCTCTCTTATCAATACAATGTTTGCAGTTTTCACAATTTCCTTGGCAATCCCTAAGATGAGTTTCTGTGAGGCATGCAATGTCCGCCCTTATTTCGTCCATAAATCCTTTCAGGTACGAAACTTTGTTGAATGATTGGTTTGGTCTTATTCCTTGAATATTAGCCAGGACAATATTTATGTTCTTTCTTTTTCGTTGCCCCTTATGCATTTCAAGTTCGTTTTCCTTCGGTATCGCTTGTTTTGTTGGCCTATGGTCTTCCGAGAGAGATCTGTTTCCTCCTACCTGTTCTGGTAGCTTCTTGCCTGGAAGCGGTTTGGCTCGGGGGCTTCCAGCTGTGTCAACTGCATGCATTGGATGACATTTAGCAGCCGTACCGTGTCTGCAATGTTTAAAAAAAATTTTGTTCGCTTATTGTGTTCCTATTGTTGTTCCTATTGTCATTTAAACTTTGTCCTTTGGGTTCGTCGGGAGATGTTAATATTAGCATTTTTTCCCATATTTGCAGATTCCATGTTTTGCGTAAATCCTGCAGATGACGCGTGGTAGAATTTGCATCTGTCCTCAAATTTACAATGACCATTATTATAGAAGAAATTGCATATTGGGGGATGTTCATATATACATTGTCCTCTTTTAAATCTGCAATTATCTTTTGTATAATATCTGCATCTAATTCCTTCCCCATATTTACTCGGGGCCTTTGTTTTTTGCTCCTTATTTGGGGACAGTTTCACTCCGTTTTCTTGATTGCCCTCGTCTTTTCCTATTTGTGCTATTTGTGTTAAAGTCCTTCGTTACCCTTATACTATCTGTTGTCTTTATACTCTTTCGCCTGCATGGTTTCGGCCTCGTTGTGCGACGGTATTTGATTTTTTTCTACTTCGCCTTTCTTCGTTTCTTGTTTTCCTGTTCTTTATTCCCACTTTCCTCTTTTATTTTCTTCTCGTAGTCTCTTTCTGCTTTAAATACCGTAGAGTTTATTTCGGTCATGCAGTTTTCGCAGAAAAACTTTATCCCATTAAGTTGCTTCGCGTTCGTTGTAAGGGAGATTTTTTCATCTTCCCATTCTAGGCATCTAAAATAAAAAAGCAGCTGACAGAGATCGCACCTCATCGCCTTTGTCTCATTTGTTGCATCATTGCAGATACCACAGAGTTGCAGGAATTTATTTACCATTTCCATGTTACTGATAGAGGGTAGCCGCTGGTGCACAAAATTGATTCAAAAAGGGTAGTATGGGAAGTATTGGGTGGGGGTTGACTCAAGCTGCGTGAGGGAAAGTATTCTCCGTTACTCCGGGGGATGAGAGATGTGGCACGCCATATATTTCTCACTGATTGGTGCTCGCGACTGTGGCCGCGGGGGATAATGGGGGGGTATTTGTAGGAATTACGATAAGCAGCTAATTTTCTTTACAAAGAAACACTCGGAAAAATGCTGTATAGATTAATTCGCTTCATTTTTATTCACTTTTTTTGATATATGCCACGATTTTTATTTTTTAAAGAGAAATACCACTATACACTATCAATTAATTCACAATATCGGCACCGTTTAAAACTGATTAACTGCAGGATTTTTACTGTAATACTGCTTTTATTCGGACTTCGATCGAAACACGTGTAACCGTCACAGGCAAAACAAATAAATAAATAAATATATATATATGTCTAGAGACATAGCTTTTTTTTTTTTTTTTTTCCATAGACAAACTAAGAACCCGTGAGGATTTGAAAGCCAAGATAAGACTGGAATTGCAGCGAATTTCTGTTGAAACAATCAGAAGTGTTGAAAGAGGTTGCCAGTTACGAATAATGAAGCGTCTCGAAGTTGAGGGTGAACAATTTGAACACCTTCTGTAAGAGTATGCTGAAAATAAAACATTGTGATAAAGTTGTATCACTCTACATATTTTCAGTCTCCAGATCCTATATATATATATATATATATATATATATATATATATATATACAGGGTGGGCCGTAAGTTTCCATACATAGGAAAAATAAACATTTTTTTATGGACAACCATTTTTATTTATATAATATGCTCTACATGGTTGCCATTGTTTTGAAAACACATTTCAATACGTGTTCCCCACTGTTGATGAACACGCATTAGCACAGTTGACGTTATGCTTGTAATGGCGTTGGTGATACGTTCCTTTAGATGATTTATGTCTCGTATCTTTTCCTGATACACCATGGCCTTCAAGTGCCCCCAAAGATAGAAATCAAGGGGGGAGATCTGGGGATCTGGGAGGCCACTCCACAGGACCACGCCGACCAATCCAAGCATCCGGAAACTGCTGATCCAAATACCGACGCACGTGAAGACCATAATGAGGTGGAGCTCCATCTTGCTAGAAGTAAACTGGGAAGTTACCTTCCTCGTTTAGCAGGGATGGGAAAATCTCTTCTTGCAACATGTTAAGATACCTTTCGGCATTAAGATTTCCACTGACAAAAATTGGTCCAATAATTCTGTCACCCCATATCCCGGCCCACACCATCACTTTACCGGCACCTTGCATCTTCGTCGGACTCAGCCAGTTAGGGTTAGCATTACTCCAATAACGTATGTTTTGCCGATTAACCTCTCCATTGACGTAAAAATTTGCTTCATCAGTAAACAAGATCTTACGTCAAACGCATATTCTTAGGGTATCTGAAACATAAAAACAAACGTTTAATTTTTCCTATGTATGGAAACTTACGGCCCACCCTGTATATATATATATATATAAAATTGCTGGTTAGACTTAAGGTTTCTTCTGGCCTTAGTCTTTAGAAAAAATAGTTTTGTTTCAAGCCGAACTGTTCATTCTGACAAAGGTCAAACTTATTGCCCCACCTTAGACGTACAGTTTAGCATGGAGTCCGAACCACGACCCACTACAATTACAAAGTTCTCGTTCAGTGTCTTAACCACTACGCTACCCAGGGTACCTATTTATCTAATCGCTAATTGTTTTTGTATGGAAGGGTGAGCTGAGCGCCGACTACCGTCACCGGAAATCGAACCCACGATTGGTGAATTAAATTCATAGTCAACAATGGTGACCATTACACCACCATGCCGTATATATATATATATAAATCATTTAAAGTTTTGGTTGCGGTATTAAATAATAAGGAACGAAGCGTGAAACCATTTTTCATGCCACCTTTCGAGCGATATAATATATATATATATATATATATATATATATATATATATATTATATATATATATATATATATATATATATATATATATATATATATATATACACACCTTTTCTTTCTCCTCATTTCGACGTCTGAGGGAAAGGGGAAACATCAATTTCAATATTGAAAACATGATCAAAGGACGGCATTGCAAATCCCAAATCATCTTTTTGTTTTTAGAGCTAAATCTTCAAAGATAAATGAATTGTACACACACACACACACACGCATATATATATATATATATGTATATATATAATATATATATATATATATATATATATATATATATATATATATTACGACGGGCAACATGTGAATATTATAAAACAGGTTCGTGCAAATATGGCTCAAACTGCATATACAATCACCCCCCACAAAATGCTTCTATATAATGAGGAATGGAAAATGCAGGTACGGACCAAACTGCAACTTTTTTCACCCTCGTATGTGCAAACAGATTACGGAGAAAAACTGCCTGAACATAGAGTGCCCGTATTCTCACATAAAGGGTACGCAAAGAAGAGAATGGGAAAGAACAGATCATATTCGACATAGAAGTAATAACAAGAATAATGAAACATATTTTTTAGAAGAAATGAGGATAATAAAAGCACAGCTTGCCCTTCAAACAAGGAGACACAGAACGCCGCAAATATATGCACCACAACATTACGCACATCACCCTTCTATTCAACACCACCCACCAATAATACAACCACCACAGTGGTATCACAGGCCGCAACCCCAATACTCCCAAATGCAGCGGTTCAACCAATAACACCAAACAGAAACCGACATCGACCAGGAAACGACCATCATTTAGGAAAATTTAACACGAAGATTAGAAACCCGGTAAATGTATTATACACAAATATACAAGGCCTCTACACGGACCATACAGACTGCAAATTACAATACTTGCAAAATTTAGCTACGGAAACCAGCATAGATATCATATGCCTAACGGAAACACACAAGTGCGAAAAAGGTTGTGAAAACTGCATCGAGAATACTGAAATAGCATTGCTGGACTACAACATATACAGAGCAGATAGAGTGGTTAGACGAGGGGGAGGGTGTTGTATCTACGTGAAAAACACAAACACATGCGAGGTGAAGGTAAACAAATCAAACAGCACAGTCGAAGTTATTATATTAGAAATAAAAGAACTGAACCTAACCATTATGGACGTCTACAGACCACCAAACACCACAAAGAGTGAATTCCAATTTGCCACTAATGAAATACAAAACATGTTACAATTATTTGAAACTTTAGCAACAAATATTCTAATTTGCGGAGATTTTAATTTCCCATTCATAACATGGAAGAAAAATGACGAAGTCATATATGTTGAGAAGTTTCATGGCAACATTACAAAAGATGATAGAACCCAAGCAATAAAACTATTAGATATGATGGAACATTACACCCTTACTCAGGAAATCTGTGAAGCCACAAGGAAAGAGAACGTTTTGGATTTAATTTTGACAAATAACAATGAGATAACAATAAATAAAAAGGTAACGCACACAGATTTCTTCGACCATAACCTAATTGATATACAATTAAAGTTAGCACCAGACGTCCGAAAACGCATCCCAGAGAGGCAGAAGGAATATTTGAAGGTTTAAACATAAATTCAAAGAAAATAGATTGGGAAAATGTAAATAAAGATTTAAAGGAAGTAAACTGGGAATTAATACTTCACGAGAAGACTCCAGAACAAATACTAGGTACAGTCCTTCCCCGATTTACGAACGAATTACGTTCCTGAAAACCCGTTCGTAAATCGAAAATTCGTAAATCGAACCCTATTTTCCCACTGACTCCCATTATAAAAGTTGAGATAAGTTCCTACGAACAAAAATCACTTCCTCAGAACGTCTTAAAATGCTACAAAAACATGTTCTTGCTCACAGTGTTTGCTGTAAACAATGTTTTCAGATCTCTACAATAAAAAATATATATGAATAATAAATGCAGTTAAGTAAAACCGTAATGATTAATGTTGCTTCCAACCATTAATGACAGAGACCATTCACAACAGCAAAGAAAATATTTTGTCTTTACTGTAGTGAATATGGTTCAGTAATGAAGGTCTACATTTAAAACATTTTATATGGTTTAATTTTATTTTTTAGTAGTCTAATATTTACTACTACCAAATATATTGCCGTCACCTTCAGACATCTGGTGATGCTACGAAAAAATTCCGAATTTAACGAACAATTTTGTTCGTAACTTCGAAAATTCGTACAGCGAGCGTTCGTAAATAGGGGGAGTGTATAATGGAGTTTGAAACCAAACCTATATTACTGAAGCATGTTCCAGAGACAAAAGCGAAAACGTAGGAAGCTGGAGAGAAAAATCAGGACACTATTTAGACAACGGAAGCAAACCGTAAAACATCTCCACAGATGCAAAACTGATGCAAGGAGACTCAAACTAGAGAGGAAACTAGGCGAAATAGAAATGGACCTAAAGCAAATATTCATACATAAGACAAACGAGGAAAGCAAAACAAGGTAGCAGAAAACAAAAAATAACCCAAAATACTTCTACACTTTTGCGAAAAGGAAAATGCAGTGCAAAGAGAGAGAGGATGGAAAATACCCTCAGAATATGAGGCTCAAAGCTTTTCAATGTCCTACCAAAAAAAGTGAGGAATCTCCAGCACACCGACCTGAATAAGTTCAAGAACCAGCTGGACAGATTCCTGCGCAAAGTCCCTGACCAGCCATGCGTGGCTGGCCACGAGGGCAGAAGAAGATCAGACAGCAATTCCCTCGTTCACCAAATCCCGCAAATGAGGCGGGATGCTGCAGAGGGGTCGACCGCAGGTCGATCCTGAACCGTCGTTCGAATTCACCTAAAGTGTGTGTATATATATATATATATATATATATATATATATATATATATATATATATATAATACACACTATATATATATATACACACACATTCAACTGCAAAGAACACGCAGTATAAATAACGTAAAGAACGACGCTTGTATAGGAGATATTCCGCGCAAGACGAGAGAGAGAACGAAACAAATGAAAAAATGAGGTAACCACCCGGGAATCGAACCCGGGATCTTCCGATTGCCGGTCAGATGCGATACCATTACACCATGGGCCTCACTCTTCCAAATGCCGTAATTCTTCTACATACTCGCAGAAACCAATGCCCCAAGGGGGCACCTCCCGCATGCCGTAACTTTATATACATTCAACTGCAAAGAACACGCAGTATAAATAACGTAAAGAACGACGCTTGTATAGGAGATATTCCGCGCGGAATATCTCCTATACAAGCGTCGTTCTTTACGTTATTTATACTGCGTGTTCTTTGCAGTTGAATGTATATAAAGTTACGGCATGCGGGAGGTGCCCCCTTGGGGCATTGGTTTCTGCGAGTATGTAGAAGAATTACGGCATTTGGAAGAGTGAGGCCCATGGTGTAATGGTATCGCATCTGACCGGCAATCGGAAGATCCCGGTTCGATTCCCGGGTGGTTACCTCATTTTTTCATTTGTTTCGTTCTCTCTCGTTTTGCGCGGAATATCTCCTATACAAGCGTCGTTCTTTACGTTATTTATACTGCGTGTTCTTTGCAGTTGAATGTATATAATGTTACGGCATGCGGGAGGTGCTAACATATAATGTTCTCAGGGAACCATTCTGAGTTTGTGTATATATATATATATAAAATTAGTATTGAGGATTTACGGAGTAACCTAAACGTAGGTAACAATTTAAAATTGGTTTCCATAGTGACTGAAGCCTTATTATTTTTCATCGCTGAAACATTGTGTTGTTTTCGAAATATTTCCACTTCACTTGATATTAGCTATTTACGAGAAAATTAAAATTTATATTTATATTTTAAAAATTAACCAATTTCATTTATTGAGAACGTTACCGAAAACCTAAATTTAATTGAAGAAAACAATTAGATTAACGTCGAGAGGGCCATCTTTCGTAGGTGTTATCCGCCTCCTGAATAGAATGAGATCAGTACCAGAACTGCAACACTTTTCGAAAAGTGGAAGGCCATTTAGAAAATGAGATGAGTCTCCCCTTTACCGAACAAACATTGAACAGCCACGGTTAATTTGAGCGTTAACGCAATTTTTCTCTCTTCTTTTATAAATAAAACTTGTTTATTCAATTATTTCCGAGTTAGAATAGAATACGCGAACGTCAATTACGCCAAAGTTATAAATATTCAATAATAATTTCAAACTGTTTACCTTTTTATTCATCAATTAATAATTGTTAATTTCAAAGAAATATTATTATTATTTTATTATTATTATTATTATTCCGCCGCTGAATATCGTTAAAAACTTTGAAATAATTTCAGTCAATATTTGGAATTAGGAATTATAAGGAGCAATTTCCTCGACTGAACACGACTTCAATTTATTCCCATTCATTCAAAACAAATAATTCGATGGAAACCTCGGCACAATTCATGTTAAAAACAAGTTTCCATAATTTGAAAGAGTTTAACGGAGGAATTTAATCAAACATTTCCCCCAATATCAATAGGAACTTTTTTAAGGGGGAAGAGGAGAGGGGGAGGGAGGGTGTTGAGGAGAAAATACTATAAAAACATGCCATCATGATAAATATTCATTTAATATTAGTACGTGTGAATACATACCCATAAAATAAACCCAAATACCATCGGTTCAATGAACGTTTTTGGTGGCGCGCGCGCGTCTCCATATCTGGATTTATACGCGCTGTTTAGTGCAATTTCGGCGGATTGTTTTTACGTAATCCTTCATCATTTCTCACGGTTACCTTATGTCCTCGAAACTACTACTACTACTGTGTTATAAATAAGGAGACGTTAATATTTTTGGTCATTAACAACAATAATAATAATTAAGGGGTCGTTAACGGCATGAAAGGATTCTTCCCCCTCCTAATTGCATTAACGGTAACGCGGATTAAGAGATTTTAAAAGCAACAGAATCCATTAACGCTAAATAAAGTTTCTCAAAAATTTACAAAAATTTTAGTTTGTGAAGAGAAAAGGGGATTTTTTTTTTTTTAATTCAAGCGAACTAAAATAAAAATATTTTTTTAAATACTTGCCATTTGAAAGTACAGACTCACACAAGCAGGAACCTGTAAACGTTGCCGACAGAAACATACGGTTGACGGTATACAACATCGATACTCTAAGAAAATAAACCTAACTTCGTGAAACCTAAGCCTATGCAACCTGAGATCATTGGACCGGTTCAATCCTGAACCCAAATATGCTTATTTCATGCATTTAAGTGCCAGAAACGTGTTATTCGAGCGTTACTCGGCAGTGTCGGATTTAAGGGTGGGCAACATGGGCGCTCGCCCAGGGCCCCCACACAAAAAAAGGGGGGTGGGCCACAAAGTACCTTAAACTTTTTGTCTTATCGACATAAAAAAACTGCGAAGAAATGTTTTGGTTTCTTTCAGTATCCACGTAAGATTTACTCTTGCTTCATTGAATAGTAAGGATAAAATATACTATTTTTTGGTTTTTGTAATTTTGCAGGTTTTTACCATCATTTGAAAAGTACAGACTAATCATTGAAAAATCTGTTAGACACACATTTCCTAATGTTGAAACAGCCCTTCGTATGTATCTTGTTTTAATGGTCACTAACTGTAGTGGAGAAAGATCATTCAGTAAAATGACAATTATCAAGAACAGGCTACGAACAGCAATAACACATGAACGGCTTAGTAAGCTAGCGATAATGAGCATTGAGTATGACATACATCGCGAGTTGGACTTCACTAATATTGTCAAGGATTTCGCTAAACAAAAGTCACGAAACGTTCCTGGTTTATTGTAATTCTTTCTACCCTACACACTTTCTATTGAACTATTCTGAGTCTGAGAAACAGTATGTAAAAAACGCATATATTAGTAGTAAACTAGTAAAATACGGTAAAATTCAATGTTTTATATAATGCTTACACACTTTTGTAATAAACATATTTGTGCGAGTTTGAATTAATGTATAATTTGTGTAATTAATAACCTGCTGATTTATTAGGGAGTTTGTGGCTAGATATGAGTAGGACAGTAAGTAGAAATGGTTTGAAGTGGACATAATAGAGGCTGCCCAGGGCCCCCACATTGCTAAATCCGTCACTGGTTATTCGTATCACAAATTAAAGCAAGACAAGTAGTAGTAGTAGTAGTAGTAGTAGTAGTTTGGCTAAAACTAACAATATATCCTTGCAAAGATTGCAAAATAGCGGTCCGAACCGGTCCAGTTGCATCATTGATGCTAACCTTACTTGACCAGGCTTAACTTAATCTAAACTTGTGGATTTCATGTCACGTCAGGCAGATGTCGTTAGCCAGGAATGGTAAGCGCAGCGAAATGAATCTGTAACCGTGTTTGCGCAAAACAGCATTCCTGAAGTGAACATGTCCTCGAGTAATGAGTGAATATGAGACACCTCCTCAACTATATACGAAGGCCACTCAATATATTTTGCCCACCTTTTTTTTTCTTTCCAAGTTTCCTTGTAAGTTCCAGAAATTTTGTACACAAGTAGTTACACACCTTTTTTTTTTACAAGTTTTTATTTTTGCACATAGTCTCCATCCTTTTCTACGGCTTTCTTCCACCTCGAAACAAGGGCCTTTATTCCTCGCTGGTAAAAGTCCGCTGGGTTCCGCGGAGCCACCTCTTAACCTCAACAACAACCTCATCGTCACTCTGAAATTTTCTTTTACGAATAGCATCCTTCATTGGCCCAAACAAATGGAAGTCTGAAGGTGCTAGATCCGGGCTGTATGGAGGGTGGGGTAGCACAGTCAAGCGCATTTTTGTGATGGCCGCTCTTGTTTGCAAACTGTTGTGCGGTCTTGCGTTATCGTGCAAAAGGAGGACGTCTTCCAGTTTTCTCTCCAGTCGAACTCGCTTTATACGTCTCTGGAGTCTCTGTAGGGTAGCAATATATGCCTCTGAGTTGATTGTTTCTCCTTTCTTCATAATGTCCACCAGACCCACCCATTTCATGTCCAAGAAGATGGTGGCCATAACGTTTCCTGCAGAGGGAGCCATTTTGAACTTTTCCTTGCGTGGGGAGTCTGCATGATGCCACTCCATGGATTGGCTTTTGTTTCTGGTTCAAAGTGGTGTAACCCAAGTCTCATCCCCAGTCACAATTCGTGAAAGGAAGTTATCCCCTTCTGTCTCGTATCGAACCAACGACTCAGAAGCAATTTCTTTTCTTTGGGCTTTGTGATCTTCAGTCAGTTCACGAGGAACAAACCGTGAACACAGTTTTGAGAATCCCAGTTGCTGAATTATCGTATTCACACTTCCTTCGCTAATTCCTAGCTCCAGTGATAGCTCCTTGTGTGACGCGCCAATTTGATCGAATGATGTGTTAGCACGTTGCACAGTGTGGGATGTCACAGCCGATGCCGTGCGACCGCTGCGTGGCTCATCATCGAGGGTGGCCCTCCTTCTCTCCAATGATCTCACACGTAGACGTTTCCTTCTCTGCGGTTAAGAACTCGATAACAGCTCACTGTTTACGACGCACATCACTGTCAGACGCCATTTTCGAAACTGCGTTAACCATCGGTTTTATACAAGGATGGGAGGTTCAAACTGGAAAAATCTGGTTACGTGAAGCGCAGAAAGTTCAAACTAACGGTTCAAAAGACATTTCAGCCCCATGGCCTATTATTTAGCTAAGATAAAAGGATGGGGCAAAATATATCGAGTGCCCCTAGAACATTTAACCCTCTGATATAACCTGGGTGTACAGTCGGCACCAAAAGTTGTGTCATGAAAGTCCGTTTCCTACTAAAAAATATCGATAAGAAACATGGCACTTCAAGAAAGGGCTTTTCGAAATAACTATACATATATTAAGAGAGCTCGTTCAAGAAATGTCAGTGAGAATATGTGTTACTTCCTAAACAGCCGACAAGATGCTTTATCGACCTATTGAAGATAAAGTGAGGCAACATAAAATACGCATCCCTCCCGTTTCTACATATACAGTGTGTCCATAAAGTCATGGTGGGATTTTAAATAGCTATATTATTGCAACGAAACATGATGAGATGAAAAAAAGGCAAATTGAAGAACAACTCTAAAAGAATAACTTTATTTAACGTAGTTCGATATGGGCTCCTCTGGTAGCCCTGCAGACATCTAAGCGGTGATGTGTGTCCGTAAAGTCATGGTGGGATTTTAAATAGCTGTATTATTGCAACGAAACATGATAATGAGATGAAACAATGCCAAATTTAAGAACAACTCTCAAAGTTGTATCTTGTAGTTAGTCTAGGCTAAGCTTAACCTTTATCTCGTAGTTAGTCTAGGCTGTCCACATGCCTATGTTGAACATGAGCGTAATAGCCCGAAAGTTAATGTGTGGTGTGCTCTAGCACGAGATCGAGTGATTGGCCCATTTTTCTTCGCGGAACCCACTGTGACGTCACACAACTACCTCGCTATGTTGGAACATTTTGCAGTACCCCAATTTATTGACAATAATGTCATCTTTCAGCAAGATGGTGCTCCTCCGCACTATGCCAACGTTGTTCGAGAATTCCTTAATGAAAAATGTCCACAGAAATGGATAGGAGGAGGAGGATGGAAGCCATGGCCTCCACGTTCTCCGGACCTGACACCTTTGGACTTTTATTTGTGGGGTTACGTCAAGCAAAGCGTGTACAGTGTACCCATTAGGGATATTCATCACTTGCACGAGCGAATCACGGAAGCTATCGCATCCGTCACTCCTGATGTTCTTGGGCGTGTGTGGCTGGAATTGAATCACCGCCTAGATGTCTGCAGGGCTACCAGAGGAGCCCATATCGAACTACGTTAAATAAAGTTATTCTTTTAGAGTTGTTCTTCAATTTGCCTTTTTTTCATCTCATTATGATGTTTCGTTGCAATAATATAGCTATTTAAAATCCCACCATGACTTTACGGACACACTGTATTGAACTGCTTCTCACTTCCCTCATAATATGACATAAGTGAATAATCACGGCCGCCATCTACAACATGCAATATCAGGTGAAGCAGTGGAAGTAGTCCTCTATAAGAAGGTTAAACAATCTAAATAATGATAATGATAATAATGATGATGATAATAATAATTTAGGGTTTTTTAAACGTCGTCCGAGACGACTATTCTAAATTAACCCCAGGGGCTAATTTAGAAAGGGTTAACTTAGAATACTTACCTTCGGACAACCGTTAAAATAAACCCCTGCATTAATAATTAATCATCATCAATAATAATTACCTATGTATCTTAACCAGCTTATACCAAAGGGGAGTGAATTCTACGATACAATCCACCCTTTACAAATAACTATATATATATATATTATATATATATATATATATATATATATATATATATATATATATATATATAAGCACACCGGACAAAAAATTAGTCACCCCTCTCAGAATGTACCTAATAACGTGTGACGGCGCCTCTGGCCTGATAACCGCACGAATCCGGCGAGGCAGAGACTCTACGAGGTTGTGAATGTACTGAACATCGATTTGCTGCCACTCGTTCATCAGCCGGTCCCGAAGTTCCGCCAGAGTCCGTGGGTGTCTATTCCTGCGCTTCACTTTCTGTTTCCAGCCTGAACAACACCTTCGACGCATTCAGGATTAAAGGCTTCATTGGACCTGCGATGTACTCGTCGCCTCCCATCATTGGAGAACAAACAAAAACGGGACTCATCGGACCAAATTACACGTTTCCAATCTGCCGCAGTCCAGTTTTTGTGCCTCTGAGCCCATTTATAACGTGCCAATTTGTGACTTGCTGTTAACAGCGGCCTCTTCCGTGGTACCCTGCTCCAGATGTCCATCGCATGCAGTTCTCGTCGCAATGTCCGTTCGGAAATTGGTCGCTGGAGAACCTCATTGGTTTCTTGGAGCAATTCTTCTCTGGTTTGAAAACGATTTGCAGTTACTAGACGAGAAACATGGCGGCGGTCACTATTGTCGAGAATTGTTTTCCGGCTACAGTTACGCCGTCGATTTTCAGTTGATTGCGAACTACACCACTCTTTGTAAACCCGCTGGACAGTACGGGTTGACACACCAACAAATTGGGCTACTTCAGACATTTTGTGTCCGTGGGCTCTGCCAAACACGATGGCTCCTTTTTGCCACTGAGTAACGTCTGCCTCACGACCCATTTTGCAGACTATATCCAACACACACTTTGTTCTTCACCACCTCACGAAACAGATTTGATCCTGTGTGCTACGTCACCGTTACTTGTCACTTACCAATGCTACATCAGCGCCCTCTGTGTGACCTTGAACTTCCTACTATCGGTGCTATTAGGGGTGACTAATTTTTTGTCCGGTATGCTTATATATATATAATATACACGTGTGGCGAGCGGGAGACACGCATGGTATAAGATTTTTCTTTTATGTAAAGTAGAAAGGAATAGAGTTGGGGCTTCTTTTAAGGAAAAACAACAGGAAAAACAACAATTTTTAATAAAACTTCATGCCGTGAAACAAGCTTTTATTACAACGCTGAGAAGCAACATGTTATAACGCGTTCTAACTAGTACTAAACAGCTTCAAACGCGCCTTAAACGGGAATCAACTTGTTCAAACACGTTCTAACGTTAACGTCGTTGAGACGCCGACGACAAAGGAGATGCCTACAATATAAGTTGGGGAAAGAGTCCCTTTTTATTCAAACCGCTTGACTTTTATACATAAATGATTAGGTTAGTCGAGTGAAGAGTTTTATAAATGGCGTTCAGGCACCCTCGTTCGAATAAAGGAGAGAGCGGAAAATGGGCTAAATAAGAGGAATGAAAGAGGGGGAAAAAAGGCGGGAAACAAAGTAAAGATTTTGCGCCAATGAACGCCAAATGTAAAATGCAAAAACTTTGTAATTTTTAATTAACATTTCTTTCATTTTTTTCTGAAATGCACGTTTTGAATTCCGGTTTGAAATTGAAGAAATAAAAATATTGCAACGAATTGAGAATTGCAAATAAAAGTTGATCGGAGTCACTTCATAAAATTAGCAAAAATGAACTTGGACGAGAAGAGAACGACGAATGATTTTGTCGATAATTCTAAATCTGAAACTAGCAAAAACGAGGAAGTGAGATTTCCCGTTGAAGATTCCCATAACTCTGCCAGAGTCCTCCTTGGCAGGGGATCCGATCCTAATATATTTCCTCGCTGCCTTATACAAGCGCTCCTTAAGACCGATATATAAAGATCAGTTGGGATTTTATACACAAAACACGCCTTTCGCATTACTTTCTAAATGGATCGTTTTTCTTTCCAGATAACTTTAAGCATCTTATTACTAGCGACAATGATTATATGCACAAGGATAAGTGTAACATACAAACATTACACACACACACACACACACCACACACACACACACACACACACATATATATATATATACTTTGGTAACCTTTGGTTTGCTTCCGCCCGAATTGTTCATTCTGACGAAGGTCAAGCTTTTCACTCCACCTTAGACCTACAGTTTAATGTGGAATCCGAACCACGCCCCACCAGCAGCCCAGCGTCTTAACCACTAGGCCACCCAGCGTACCCATTTACCTACAAATCACTTTCTTTATTGTGTGGAAGGATGAACAGCTGGGTTTTGCTGCGCGCAGGCTGCCGTCACCGGGTCTCGATCCCGAATGGACCGAAAACGAGTAGCAAAGTGTTTTTTCACAAGAATTAAAACTTGGTGTCATTTGGTAAAAGGGGTCCGCGAGATGGCGAAGAAAGTCTGAAATGTATCATGAAAGCTGCCAGAAGCGATGGGTCAAATTTACAGGGTGTGTTTAGTGTGGAGTTACGTGAATCCAAATGGTATGGGGTCACTTCCATTTGTAAATATTTGCAGTACTCGATAAACATAATGAATTTATTCTATTTTCTGTAACACTTGACGAGATATTCTAATATTTGGTATGTCGCTATGCATTAACTTTTCATTATTAAATAAGGCTTTTGCTATATATTTTTTTAAAACTGGCGCAGATGGCCGTCTTTTTTATCACAATGACGTCACAGATACTCGATATTCCTCATAAAGGTATTATCAAGGTCATGAGCGCACGTGAAACGGTATTCTATTTTTTGGTCGGGAGTCGTACACTTTACTGCAATAGACGCATGGAATTTTATAGAT
>JAJOZX010000027.1:1272500-1487500 GCA_023014485.1 Bathynomus jamesi | reverse complement strand
CTCTCTCTCTCTCTTTCTCTCTCTCTCTCTCTCTCTCTCTCTCTCTCTCTCTCTCTCTCTCCTCTCTCTCTCTCTCTCTCTCTCTCTCTCTCTCTCTATATATATATATATATATATATATACATATACAGGGCGTCCCAAAAAAATGTATACACACTTTAACAGCTGATAGCTCAATTGATGTTTCTTTCTTTCCAAGTTAAACCCATTAGAATTAATAATGGCAGTCAGACTAAGCTTTGAACAAAGGAAATTCCTTCTAAAATGCTACTGGAAGTGTGAAAACGCAGTTGAAGTGCAAAGACAGTTTAGGAGGGAGTTTCAAACAGATCCACCAACGCGACTTACCATCACTCGAATTAGAGATAAGTTTGAAGCCGATGGAACTGTTCAGAATGTCCACAAGAAGCGTTCCGGAAGACCACGGACATCGACAAGCCCCACAAAGCAAGAAAGAGTACTGGAAAGTATCACCAAAGTCCAAGAAAATCTGTGCGGCAAGCGAGTCGTGAGGTAGGAATTTCAGAATCGTCTGTCCAACGCATTTTGAAGCGCTGTCAATGGAAAAGTTACATTCCAAGATTAGTCCATGCTATTAATGAAGATGATCCGGACCGAAGAGTGGAGTATTGCGAGTGGTACTTGGCACGATGTGGATGTGGATTGGACGAAGGGGTTTCGTAGAATACCCTCCGCGTTCACCAGACCTCACACCACTAGACTTTTTTTTATGGGGATACTTAAAAGACAAAGTCTACGCTATAAAACCTGCAACAGTCGCTGAATTGAGAGCAGCCATTGAACGAGAATGCACACAAATACCAAACGAAATGTTTCGTGATGTTTGCGATTCCATTGCTTCGCGTTATCAGCAGTGCCTGGACCAGAACGGACGTCAGTTTGAAAACAGGCGTTGACAAACAATTAAATAATGTCTGTAGATTCTATTACATTTTGAAAATGAAATGTATTTTAATAAACACTGCCTTTATAAGTATTTAAAGTGTGTATACATTTTTTTGGGACGCCCTGTATTATATATATATATATAATATATATATATATATATATATATATACACACACACACACCACTATATATACACACACACATATATATACACACACACACACATATATATATATACACACACACACACACACATATATATATATATATATATATATATATATATATATATATATATATATATATATATTAGGGTGGTTCACAAGCATAGGGAAAATTTAGCATCTGAGATTTCACTTTTGGGTCATTGTTGCTTTTGTTCCTACACTTAGTGTGAATAACTGTGTGAGGTATGGTTGGTCTACGGTGTCGTTAAGAGGTCGCTCAATCATGCATGACGTGTCTCACTAATGACTGATTACTATAGTATGACTAAATTTGGCTTCTTCTTTTGTAGGAATGTGTAGAAATGCCGCCGAAGCAATAAAAAACACGGTCTAGCAGTGTGATTACTAGGGAAGGCGGAGGAGAAGTTAACTAGGGCAGGACTCCCTACCAAGCTTCAAGTCCTCCGGAAATTCCTGTTCAACCATCTGGACGAGAGGAAGACAGAATATAACAGTGTGGTGATGACCATTGAGGCTTTGATCCCGTTTTGGACAAAAGCAAGCGTTCCAATGACGGATACCAGATACGCTGAGAAGAAGCTCCTGAAACTGTACGAGCAATACAAGGGGCTGAAGAAGAACCGCACAAAGAATTTCCCATCCTACAGAATGAAGGAGGACATATTTCGCGGAGACCTTGACGAGGTGTTCGATCTTTCACGTCATGACGCCCTCGAGACCATGATGAATGAGGAGGACAAGAACTTCCTTGTCGCTCAGCTCGATAATCCCACTTCCTCCAGCTTTGGCCCGATTGACAAGAAAATGGCTGACCAACAAACGAGGAAGAGGACTCGGTGTGAGGCGGAGATGAACCGAGAGGAGAAGGCCAAGCGCGAGGCGGATGCGAGATGGTCCCAGGGAGAACTGGAGGCTTCTAGTTCAAGCACATCTGAATCATCAGATTCAGATACTGTAGTTTTTAAGGAGTCAGCACGAAAACGTTCCACTCCTAAGCGATTGAAGTCTGTGATCACGCCTGACATTTCCTTAGCCTTGGATCGCCACAACATCAGTGACAGGAAAGGAATGGCAGTGGTCGCAGCAACTATTAAATCGCTGGGGCACAACTTGGACGAAGTGTCAATCTCATGCAGCACCATTCGTCGCGTGAGACAATGTACACGTGAAGCGGTGTGCCGCGAAGATCAGGCCACTTTCAAGACCCATGAGCCCCTTCTCTTGCACTGGGATAGTAAGCTGCTTACAGATATCTCCCATGGGTTAGAGGTGGTGGACCGTGTGACTGTGCTTGTAACCGGTAACGGGGAAGAGAAACTCCTTGGAGTTCCAATGGTAGCTGCTGCAACTGGAGCATCTCAGGCTCAGGCGTGCCTGAAGCTTGTGGACGACTGGTCTTTGAGGGGCAACGTTCGAGGTCTTGTTTTTGATACAACTGCGTCCAACGAGGGACTTCATGCTGGAGCTTGTACTCTCATTGAAAAGGAGTTGGGTATTGATCTGGTGTGGATCGCTTGCCGACACCACGTGGTAGAAGTCGTCCTTGCTGCGGCCTTCGGTGCTTGTTTCGGAACATCCAGTGGACCTGAAATTGGCCTATTCAAGCGCTTCAAGCAGCACTGGGTTTTCATTGATCGCAGCAAGTTCGAGAGTGCACCCGACAGCCTGTTCATTGAAACAGCAGAGCAGAGGAAGGAAATGGTCTCCTACTACAAGGAGGCTGTCAAGAAGAAGAGCCAGCGGGACGACTATGATGAACTGATGCTTCTCTGCCTCCTTTTCTTGGGAGGGAAGCTTGACGGTCCTGTGAGAATTCGAAGCCCTGGAGCCATGCACCATGCGCGATGGATGGCCAAGGCCATTTACACGCTCAAGGTGTTCCTATTCAGAGATCAATTCACCTTGCTTCGGACCGAGAAACGGAACATCGAGGAACTAAGCCTGTTTATCACGCTCATTTACGGCCGCTACTGGAACAAGGCCAGTATTGCATACATGGCTCCATTGAATGACCTCACTTTCTTGCGCCAGCTGAAAGCTCACCCAGGAAAGACGAACGACGCAGCATTTGCCGCGATGAAGCGCCATTTGTGGTTCATTTCTGAACACTTAATCCCCTTGGCACTTTTTGATCCTCGAGTTCACGCGTCCACGAAGGAGAGGATTGCTCACATCGTAGCTGTTCCCGAAAAAAGAAAAGGACTCAAGTGCGTGGACGGAAAAACGTTCTCCTCGAGCAATCCCTCGGAATTCTATGCCACCAAACGTTCAGCATTCTTCTTCAACCTCGTCATGCAGCACGGAAGTGAACATGCGCAATCATTCCTGTCCAAGACACCAAATGATTGGAACACAGATCCAGCTTACCAAGGAATGAAGGAATGTGTAGAGAAGATGGCAGTGGTTAACGATTGCGCAGAAAGAGGAGTTGCGCTCATTAAGGCTTTCAACAGCACAATCACGAAGGATGAAGCGTAAAAGCAGTACCTTCTCCGGGCAGTCGCTCAGCACCGCAAGGAATTCAAAGAGCCGACTAAAACTGGTCTCAAGAAGACCTAAAGATCTTCAACTGTGTGCATTATTTGTTCCGCTGTTATAATTTCATAATATATTATATATAATATATATATTATATATATTATATTATATATATATATATTATATAGTCATAAATTGCCGTCATTATTATCCTTGTTCAATAAATGTTCCAGTCAAATTGTCAAGTCATTATTCAAATTGTTTCATTTTGAGCGAGTGCATAAAAAGGTCCTAGAGCAAAGATAATTGGCACGTTTATTCTTGTGTGGGAATAGAATAAGCGCAGATGTGACCGAATTTAAAATTCCCAAAAACGCTGTTGTGGACCACCCTAATATATATATATATATATATATATATATATATTATATATATATAATATATATATATTCCTTATATATTGCTTATATATGTCATATATATAACATATATGCCGTATATATTCTTATAGTTCTTTATATATCATTTAGGCATCATTTTGTTTTCCAGTTCATATTTATTTGTACTTCTTTATTCTTTTGTGACCTATGTATGATTCAGACAATAACTATAAAAACCCTTGCTAATTTTTTCCCTTATAAATTTGTGTTTCTCTTACAATTTATGTTTCAATTTATTTTATAGGTTTATTTCTTTATTTTATTTCTTTGGAACATATATATCATTTTGGCATCATCTATTAAATTGATTGTAAACCTTCCAATTGAACTTGAATTTGTATCCTCCGCTTACAGTTTTTGTTTTTATCCGCAGGTTTATATCTTTATGTATTTCAGTTGTGACCTATATATCATTTAGGCATCAGTTTGTAATTTTTTTTTTTTAATCTATTTTCGCTTCCAATTTATATTTATTTTCATTTCTTTATTCTTTTGTGACCTTTGTATCATTCAGACATTAACTATAAAAAATTGGTTGCAAACAAGCCATTCGAATTTATGTTGAATTTCGGGCAAAGTGCTAAAATTGTCAGTTTCCCGTAGAAATGTATTTGCTCCTCCCACAATTTTTATTTCTATACTTAATGTATATATATATATATATAATATATAATATATATATATATATATATATATATATATATATATATATACACTATACATATATTTTTGTAACCTATATATTGTCTTAAACTGTCCTTTTACTTCAGTGTTCCTGAGGATCTCATTAGACGAAAGCGCTTGAGCACCACTTTGTGTTTCTTTTCCCTTCGTGGTTTTATTCATCATAAATATTTTTCACGTGTCACTTTCGTGAAATAATTTTCACATATATATATATATATATATATGTTAAACACAGACCGTGCATGGAACAAGGAACTCTTCTGGGAAAATTAAATCCACTATAGTCCGACGTGAATGCAACGAGTCTTTTACTTATATAGAGGTTCTGAATGTAGTGGGACTGGGCTTGCTTTAAACCCTAGATCCATGTCCCAAAGCTGGATCCTGTCTGCTTTGCAGATAGCTGGTGAGGGAAGCTATATTTATGGGACCTCTTTGCGAGAGACCCGTTGCCCACGTCGGGCTAGCATCATGAAAAAGAAAAACTATGGTATTTGTCATTTACCATTACTTATTCGGACTATAGTGGATTTAATTTTCCCAGAAGAGTTCCTTGTTCCATGCACGGTCTGTGTTTAACATATAAGTTTCTCAGGGGACCATTCTGAGTTTGTGTATATATATATATGTTATAATGTTTAATGTTTCAGACCAACAAAGACCCTAGGATCCACTCATGGCTGGTCTACCTGTGTTCGTAATTGTGTATTGTGCATGTCCTCCGTGGTGGCAGAGGGGACCTACAATTTTACGTGGGTTCCGAACCACAAAGAACATAAGAAATTTTTATAGTGGGCACACTAGTGGCCACTTCGGCCCATCGAGGTGGCTCCACTATGTAAAAACTGCTTGTACATTGGCAACAACCAATTTTTACAAAACTAAATAATTACACAGCTCAACAAAAATTTTTTTTTGTTTCGTTGCCAAGGAAATTCGTACGAATTTAGGGTATTTTGGGGTTGCTGAATTCCAAAATGAAAGTAGTTTTTCCGATTTGGCTCTAGTTCTTGAGATAATGAATACCCTCAATTAATAGGAAACGTAACCATAACGCGTGCATATGGGAAACTACCGGAACATTCTAGATGGTGAGACACGCGAATATTCTTAGTGTTTACTCCGCGATCATTCTAGAATATTCCCCCTCCGTATATAAGTCATCGGCCACCCAACCAGTAGTCAGTTGACAGTGTGGTTAATGTGAAAGGTTTCAATCGATACAAGAAACTCAAGTGGGATTATCCCAATTTGGAATCAGCAAGGCGACCTGTCACACAGCGAAGACGTTCCCATACCAGTGTTTACCACACTGCCCGACCTTCCGTTGTCAGAATTTGAAGAAATTCAGGACTTAGGTGGTAGTAGTGGAAGTGACTATGAAGGAAGCATTTCAACACCTCAGCAGTTCTCCCAAGACGAACTCAATGATCTGATACGGGACCTCAGTCTGTCAAAGTCTGCTTCAAATACATTTGTAGATCGTTCCCTGGACTAAGTATGGAAAAACTAAAAGCTGGAATCTTTGATGGCCATCAAATCCGTACACTTATCAAGGATTCTAATTTCACAAAATTTATGAATGGTGTTGAAGCTTCTGCCTGGTGCAGTTATGTCTCAGTTGTCAAGAACTTCTTGGGTAACCACAAAGCAGACAATTATGAAGAACTGGTGCAAAACATGCTCACAAACTTTGAAAAGTTGGGTACTAATATGAGCATAAAGGTACACTTTCTCCATAGCCACTTACACAGATTCCCGGATAATCTTGGTGATTTTAGCGAGGAACAAGGGGAGAGGTTTCATCAAGATATCAAGGTGATGGAGGAAAAGTATCAAGGCAGATGGGACAGACACATGATGGCAAACTATTGCTGGAACCTCCAACGTGATTGTCCTGATAACCCACATAAAAGAGAATCGTACAAACAGAGATTTACTATACATTAATTGTAATTATGCGAATCAGCTTACTGTGTTTATCTGTTATTATACCGAATAAAATGCCATTATGTATTTCATGCGTTTACTTTTGTATGATTTGAGACAATTTCAATGCGATTTGTAAGTAGGCTCCGCCTGAACATTAAATTTTTTGCATTTTTACGTGTTTCAATTGGGTACCAATTATCTCATAAATTAGAGCCAATCTAGCAAAACCGATGTCATATTCGGAATCAGCACCACAAAGTTACCCCAAAATCACTCTAATATGATTGGCAATAAAATGAGTGTTGACCAGTGTTATCAATTTAAAACTAAAGATAGAATCTCTGGATCCAGAGGATAAAGTCATAATAAACTACTATCCACAAAAATGTTACACACTGTATCTATTTATAACCGACATGCAAATACATCCGATCCAAAGAATCCAGTCAATTTCATTACGGTATCCATCAATACCAGTACCTTACCAACCAAAAATAAGTCACGGTCCATATCAATTGCGGACCAAGTCACAATTTACAACCATATACATTACAATATATATACTTAGGAGGAAAAGTGTAGGTGTGGCTGTAAAGACTGTACAGTAATGTAGAAATGTGTGTGCACCCATTTTGGGTCTCCCATTTAAAGGTGTTTGTGGGGCAAGTGAAGATCATGAGTTTTTCAATACCTCACAGTACTATGGGGGGCACCGCTCATCGGGGATTGTTCTGAGCCAGGCATCTAATCTTCTTTTGAAGATGTCCACCGCAACATCAATCGTGTTCCTTAGGTTTTGGTCCTCTCACAACAAAACTATTTTTTTCAGGGGTTAACGATGTTCCCTGTCTCGCCTTTAATTTGGGAACAACGACACAATCTTCCTTTTCTACTTTCCACCGTTGTTTGGGGAGTTATAGGGTTCAGAGTAAGATTAGGGACTATTAGAGGGTACAAGAAGGGAATTCAGTCATACAGGTTAGCTGTCAGGAATCTACTATCGGTATCGGCAAAACGTGGGTTCTACCACAGAGGAGTACTGGACACTGGGATTAACGGGATCCCCCTCATTCTCGAGGAACACCGAGAGAACCGACGAAATCTCGAGTCACAGCGACCGGAAGGGTTTTGAAACATCCGATCCAAGGGGAAAGAGTGACATCCACTCACGAATGGAAATCGCTCTTAGGAAATAAAGGCCAGCGTTTAAAGACCTCCGCTTCCGAAAGATTGTAATGAAGAGGACTCGTAGAAAAAGAGGACAAAATACTGAAGAGGGCAGAGGGGAAAGTATTCGAAGAAGAAAAGTTGACGCAGATGTAGTTCATCGGAAATTTTAGATCAGTTTAATAAAGGTCGATTTGGGTCATTTGAGATTAAATTCAAAATTGTTCATTTCTTACACGAGAACAAAGATTTGAGGAAGGAATAAAACATTCTCATCAAAGATTTAGTGTTCACGCATTAATTTTATAGGAACCTTCGATGAATACTAAGCAGAGAGAGAGAGAGAGAGAGAGAGAGAGAGAGAGAGAGAGAGAGAGAGAGAGAGAGAGAGAGAGAGAGGACAAGAAATACCTTAAAAGGCCTTGCGGCCCATACCGAGAAGGTACCAATGACAACGGGTGCCAGGGAAAAATTCCTAGACCCTCAAATAGTGTGCAAGTTTCGGTCTAACCTCTTCTTGAACTGATTCACAGAGGAACTGTTCACAACTTCTGAAGGTTGCCTGTTCCACGTGTCACAGATCTTATACGTAAAGTAATTCCCACAGTTGCTGGGAGTTGAGTTATCATTTAAACTAAACATGTTTCTAAAATCGACATCGTTGAATCCGTGTAAGAGCTTGAAAACCTCGATGAGTTGACCGCGCAGCCTCCGAGTTTCCAGCGAAAACAAATTCAGGGCGCATAAGCGTCGATTATAGCCTATATGCCTAACGAAAGGGATTAACTTTGTGGCTCTCGCCTAGACTCTTCCAGCGTCTCAATATCTTTCCTGAGGGTGGGCGACCAGAACTGCACAGCATACTCCAGGTGTGGCTGAACGAGGGAATTATACAGAGAGCATAATCTCCTTGTTTCGAAATCGAAATTGCCTCCTCATATAACCCAACAGCTTCTGGGATTTCTTTTCCACCTCTACGCACTGTTTGGTAAACTTAAGGTCGCTGCCAATTAACACACCGAAGTCCTTTTCCAAATCAGTGGCTTCGATACTACTCCCAACATGTAGTAGTCCGACTTGGGATTGGCGTAGCCAATGTGCATGACCTTGCATTTACCAAAGTTAAACAGCATTTGCCATTTTTTCGACCACTCACCTATCCTACGTAGGTCCGCACGCAGTTGCTCGATCGCTTCGGACGTCCCAACATTGGCCCCAAGCTTGGTGTCATCAGCGAATTTGACGATCCTACTGACGATGCCACCGCAGATATCATTCATATAAATGATAACCAACAGTGGTCCCAAAACAGAACCCTGAGGAACTCCGCTAGTGACGGAGGCCCAACCCGAGCTAGCCCCTTTAATTACAAACCTCTGCCGCCTATTCTTCAGCCAGTTTTCAATCCACCTACCTACTTCCCCACCGATACCCAGCGCGCGAACATTGGCCATTAGCTGGCGGTAAGGTACCTTATATCAAAGGCTTTCTGAAAGTCGAGATAAAGTACGAGTATATCAATCGCCCTACTCTTATCGTACTCACTCTATAGTCTATATGACGTGGAAAAACTCGAGCAAGATGGTGAGACACGACCTATGCCGCCTAAACCCATGTTGGGAGTCCCCAAGCAGCTTGTAGGAATCCAAATGGTCAACGATCCTATCCGCTATTATCCCCTCTAATAATTTACCTACAACTGAAGTGAGACTAATGGGACGATAGTTCCCTAGACTTTCGTGATCCCCTTTCTTAAAGATAGGGGTCACGTTGGCTTCCCTCCAGTCACCAGGCCCGTCTCCAACGATTTGTTGAAGACTGTAGCCACCTGGTCGCGCACCTCCCGCAACACTCTGGGGAGAAACTGGTCTGGCCCAGGAGCCTTGAACGCGCTCAGTTTGTCTATTCTATCGGCAACGACTGTCGCGGTACATCGAACACTATCCAGGCCAGCACCTTCGTGCCTCACGCCTGGCTCGGGGATGACGCGGGTGTCCTCCCTGGTGAACACTCCCGCAAAGCACTCATTAAGCACATTAGCGATGTCCGCAGAACGCCGCTTCGGTTCTAATGGGCTTTCTATTATTAACATAACTGAAGAACTCCTTAGGGTTCCCCTTACAGAGGCTTCCTTCGCCTTCACTTCCCTACACAGGCGGACATACGCTTCAGTGTTCTCATGGGAACGATTGGCCTTCGCCTTCCTATACGCTACTTTCCTATTTCGGATAGCCGAAGCGATGTCACGACTGAACCACTTAGGCTGCGTTGAAGCAGGGGTGACCGGTTTTGAGGGTATGGCAGCAGACTGCAGCACCATAAACTCGTCCCGGAATACACTCCACACTCCCTCAACATCGCCGCCGACCTCTAACCCCATCTCACCTACGCTATCCCGGAGGCTAACAAAGTCCGCCCGCCGTAGCTCGAGCTTACTGGCTCTCGAGTTACTATGCTTCACCCGAGGGACGCACGCACGGAACCTAATCAGACCGTGATCACTCCCGCCCAAAGCTTCGTCAACGGTGAGGCCAGTGACGAGGTTGTCTTCGGTCGTGAATACTAAGTCTGGAACGCTTTCGCCTCGTGTAGGCTCATTGAGTCACTGAGTGAGGAAGTTCTCATCAGCAGTCAACTAACCTCCTCCCTTCAGCATCAGCAGTCCTGTCTTCCCACTTTATGCCGCGACAGTTAAAGTCTCCTAAAACTACACACACCCTATCCCCTAGCAGGCTACTGAGTTCGGTGTACAGGGCTGTATCCTCCTCGAGGAGGAGATGCGGAGGTCTGTACACCAATATTAACCTATAGTTCGTCCTTTCCACGTTCAGATCAACGCCAAGCAGCTCCCGTTCCGACCGGAACTGGCAGTCAACCGGACTCAACGTGTCCCTGACGTGTATTAGTACCCCACCCCGCTCCCCACGGGTGCGGTCTTTGCGAAACATTCTATGCCCGGGAATTTCGAACTCCCCAACGTAGTCCCTACGATCAGTATGAATCCAGGACTCGGTGATAGCAACGATATCCTGGTATTCTGATGGTAAGAGCGCCCGTAGCTCGCAAAACTTGTTCCTAATCGACCTAGCATTAAAAAGCATTGCGCGGAGGAAGCCTTCCCTATTCTGACCGCCCCCTAGCACGACCCGTTTCCCGAACAGCGAGGGCTGTCGGGAGTTGAAGAGCCCCTCACCACCGAGGGGGCAACTTCCGCAGGAGCCTGAGCCCCCTCCAACGTGGAAGGAGGGTCACCCACCTGTACCTGGACGCACCCTTCAGTTGAAGGTACGTCCGCCACAGGCTCATCATCATCACTCCCTGGTGGGGGCCCGTCATCTCTCCCCGGACTCGACCTCACCATTCTGTATAGGTGCCGGTCGAGTAGCGCGCCTAGCACACCTTTACCCTTGTTATTGAGGTGGACACCATCCCTCTGGTAAAGGTCCCACCTACCTAAAATGCGTCGAAGGGGTCAATAAACCTCACGCCCAGCGGGATGCACAAGTCTTGCACCCTCTCGTTGATGCCAATGACCTTATTAAGCGCGTGGTCACTAGCATTCATTCGCGGTAAAATATCCATTAACATTCCGCTGTCTGTCTTCAGTTTTAGATCATCCGCAAGAGACATGATCTCGGTGATGATCCCTTCTGTAAGACCTACCCTACCGCCTTTGAGGAACAAGTCGTTGCCACCAGCGTGGACAACGATCGCAGTCCTTCGACTAGCCACGCGCACCTTCTCTACCTCCTTCCTTAAGTGCGCCGTTCCCCGCCCAGGTAAGCACCTTACCTTCCTCCCGTCCCGGTTTGCAGAAGCAAAGTACTTCTCCTGGCCCCTGATCTGCGAGTCCCCAATCAAAACGGTGTCTTCCTCCTTCAAACACAGGAGACTAAAGCGGTTGGAGGTCCTGAGAGGGGCAACTGGGGTCTCAGGCTTCGGCTTCGCAGCCTTCTTGCCCGAGACCTTTCGATACCCGTTGCCACCCATAGACGCAGTGACACCACCCGACCCACCCCGACCGGCAGCTACATCCTTCCGTTTCTTTGGGCCATCAGTAGGCCCCTTCCCACCCTTTTTCTTTATCGGTCCCTTCCCACCCTTCTCTATCGGCCTCTTCTTTACGCCCTCCACCTTGCGCCGTGGTTCCGTGCATTCCATATGGGTCGCTGGCGGTTCCTGACACTGATTTTGTACCCTGGACCCCGGTTGCACCTCTACCCTTTCTCCGCGGTCCCGAGCTCTGTCCAGTCCATCGCTGGACCGCCTTTCCATGGCAGCTATCCTATCAATGAGCTCCGAAGTGGAGGGCGCAGCCGCGTCAGTGATCGCCGCACCTCCAACAGCCGGTCTGGACGACTCGAGCCGCCGGACCCTCTCCTCTAGCTTCTCGTAAAACCGCATGAGTTCGCAAAAGAGGCACATGCTGGAGTGGTTGATCTTCTCGAAGCAGGCTTCTTTGAAGTTCGTCACCCACTGGTTTACTTCACACCTCGCGCATTCAGCTTTCAGTTTCTGCGGTCCAGTCATTGTAACAGGGGCAACTGGGGCCTCAGGCTTCGACTTCGCAGCCTTCTTGCCCGTGACCTTTCGATACCCGTTGCCACCCATAGACGCACTTACACCACGAGAGAGAGAGAGAGAGAAGGGGGGGGGGAGGGGGGGTTGTATAAATATCCGACTATGAAAAGATGTATAATATAATCACAAATACTGTCGCAAATTAAACAGCGAAAATAGCTAACCACCCAACTTCAGTAGAGCTGATTGCGTGATAACGTAGCGACTTCCCTCGAACATATTTTAATCAATTCGTTTCGTTCATTGTTTTTGAAGGTCTTTGAAAATCTATATAAAAGAATTTTGAATCGAATACGACCGTGAAAGCGTTTGACCAATAAATTTCTTATTAGGTAAGCGCTAATCATGCCTCTCCATCCTGCGAAACTTCAACTCCGTCGGTTTAGGATATCCGATATATCATCATGTCGAACAAAAAAAATTTTGCGAGCGTCGTCATTCCGGTATCCAATCCATCAATTTGGGTGTGAGAGGAAGAATGATCGATCCGCACCGTGAGATCCAATCCGGCGAGATCTGATCGCGTATTGTTTCAAAAATAGGACCAGGATCGGGATCTTCATCCGTAAAAAAAAAAAAATAATAACAACAATTAGGAAATCTTCGAATGAAGAAATGAAGACGAACCAGGTATCATTAAAGGAAACATTTTTCACTCTCATTACTAAACTCATTAATATACATTTTGAGATTTCAAAAGCGGACATGAAGAAAGTAAATTTCAACGAAACGAGATTCCAACTTGAACCCCCCCCCCCCCCCCATGCGTGTCTTCCAATCAGACTCCCGAACATAATAATTCTCGCTAACCCTTTTCAAAAATGTTGGGGATGGAAGGAAAAGGTTTTTTTTTTTCTTCTAAAGAAGAGAAAAACCCCTCTTTTTAAAAAGACCAACATTTACATCCACACACTACATTACGGCACATCTATCGCACACTCAATATTGTGACCATATCGGCAGTAAACTGAAGAAACGAGGCCTGGGTCTATAACGCGAATAACGTTATTTTTGGCGTACACAACTAACACAAGAACCATTTAACCCTTTCATGCCTGAAGTATACTTAAAGGTTTAAAAATGTCTGCGCAAAATTCATCTCTAAATTACTATTTCATAGAGGCGAAGATGATACCAAGCGCGTTAACGTTCACATACATTGTCATACAAAGGACACCGAACAACAACAACAACAGACCGGCGGGTTCCTACGAGGCTGTCTGCCTAAGAAGGAAGGTTAAAAGAGGGAAGAAAATTTAAAGACGAGTGAAAGTTTTAAAGAAAAGAAGGAAGGTTGAAAGGGTGGAAAGGGTTAATAATGATCTTAGCTGAAGGACTGACAAATCGGGCGAATAGACCATGTGTGAGCGTAAGTTTTACATTACAATTAAGTGTTCTCATCAAATATAGAGATTAGAATGGCCTACTGTTCTAATATACTCTACCTTTGACCATCCAAACAAGTAAAAATATAGGGAAATTATATATATAACCTTTGGTTAGCTTCCGCCCGAATTGTTCATTCTGACGAAGGTCAAGCTTTTCACTCCACCTTAGATCTACAGTTTAACGTGGAATCCGAACCACGCCCCATCAGCAGCCCAGCGTCTTAACCACTAGGCCACCTAGGGTACCCATTTATCTACCAACCACTTTTTTTATTGTGTGGAAGGATGAACAGCTGCGTTTTGCTGCGCGCCGGCTGCCGTCGGGTCTCGAACCCGGGGCCGATGGATTCGTAGTCAGCGACGCTAACCACTACACCACCGAGGCGCATATATATATATATGTTCAATGCAAAACTAAAGATTAAAAAAATTTCAATTCCAAGTTGAAAATGTGCTGAGAGAGACTAAATCAACAAACGCAAGATTAAAAAACTTGGATTTTCGAAAATAACGGAATATACGTTTTGCATTAGATTATTTTCATTGCATCTGAAAGTTAGAATAATGTTTTAAAATTCATGAACTTTATTCTTGATCATCAGTAATGAGGTAGGGGTGGAAAGGGGGAGAGGGGGAGAGGGGGAGAGGGGGAGAGGGGGGAAGAGATTAAAAAAAATTGAGAAAAAGGCTTGAATTGCAAAAGTTCAAATTTGGTACAACTTCAACTGCGTTTTTTGGCATTTTTTACTTTTGTCGCTTAGCCACTTCTTCCTTGGAGGGCCAATTAATACTTTAGTTAAAAGCAAAGTTTAAAGACAACGACGAGGTAAAACGTAACCTTTCGTCGTCTCTCGCGTGACACTTTTTTTTACCTTTTCGACTACGAATAATTTTTTCAAATACGCGCAACGCATTTTGCCTGACACCACAACGCGCGATTCAGTTGCCAATAATTGCAACACACTGATGCGCATTCAAAAACCCTCATTTTAATTCACCAATTTTGTTCCCCAACCCCCCTTTTTTTAATCCGAAATTGAATTGAAACTACGCGGAATCACTTCAGAATTTAAACCCATCAAAGAATTTTTTTTTTTTCTCCGCAATCATTTGTGATAAAAAGTATTTTCTTAACAATTTTCTTAATCATTATTCGAGTGGAGAAGGTATTTTGGTGGTAGAAAACGCCCCTTCACGCCAGACCTCCCACTTCGAGAAGATAAGAAAAAAAGGGAAGAAATATATACGATATTTCATCTCTATTTTCACTTGAAGAATGAACAGTTGGAAAAAGTGAACATCAAAGTTTTGAAACAAGAAAGAAAATTGCTTTAAAAAATGTTCTTTCTATTTGAAACAAACGTCGTTACAGTTTAGGAAAAAGTTTCCCCGTAAACCTTAAATTTACCAAAGCAAAAATTAATTATGAATCAGTAATTTCTTAAAAAAATTAATTAGTAAAAAAAAAAAAAAATACAAAACGCTAACAATTAAATAATGTTTTTGGTTTTTTACAAATTTTGTTTCTTAGCGAACTTTTTTTTTTCGAAATTATACAAACTAAGTCTGTAAATATTACGATGAAAAAGTTGTATTTGATCGTGAAAAGTTTTTATTTATAGGAAGCGAAAAGCGTTACATAACTTAACTTAAAATATTTTAAAACGAATTATAAAAATCACCACGTGGAAAATATATACATTTTGATAAAAGTTATTCAAATTTTAAAAACCGAGACGAAATTTACGTATCGGGTGAGGGTGTACACGCGAGTACAGTCGGTTGAAGTAGTGTCGTAAAAAGCTATGTTTCTTCCGACATTCATCAGCAAGTTTCACGATACAACTTTTTTAACCAACTGTACAGAAAATAAAGCTTACGAAGTTACCGATTATTGTAGACCGGTCCTCCACGTTTCTCTACGACCACTGTGCTTCGATTACACTGGGCAACACGTATTTTATTGAATGATATCTGACACTTGATTCTAGGTAATTTGGGTGCGCTGAATACGAATTTTAACTCGGTTTGGCTCTATCAGGTCCTGATTCTTGTCGACAGCCTATGTGCCATTTTCCAGATTTTTCAAATTAGGACTAAAAAATTAAGTCGTGTTAAATTTTTTTTTCAAGTTTCATGAATACAAGCAGTTCAAACTACAGTAAAATTGCATTATAACGATAGAAATGACTTAAAATAAAAAAACAAACAGATATGAAGCTTTCACTGTGGCAAAAATTTTCTTTTGTAAGACTTTCTAGCGTATTTGCTTGTTGATGGCAGGTCTCTTTTCAAGCACCAGCAGTAATCAGCCATCATGTGGGAATTCCAGCGGCCTTGGTACCGTTCCTCCATAATTTTGATATCTTGGTGGAATCTCTCCCTTGTTCGTCACTTACATCACCTAAATTACTTGGAAATTGGTCAAGATGGCTATTCAAAAAATGCATTTTTATGCTCATATTGCAACCTAACTCTTTGTAGTCCCTTAAAAGTTTTTTTACGATTTCTTCGTAGTTATCTGCCCTATAATTGCCTAAAAAGTTTTCTATGAAGTCCACGAATGAGAACCAGCCATTTTTTTCGCGTTCATTCATGACATTAGGAAAATTGCTGTCTTTAATCATTGTTCTTATTTGTGGACCGTCGAAAATTCCCGCCTTGATTTTTTCATAACTTAAACTTGGAAATTTTGAAGTTATGTATTTGAAACACTCGCCGTTCGTATCTAAAGCTTTTACATATTGTTTAATGAGGCCTAGTTTTATATGCAGAGGAGGAAATATGATTTTATCTCTGCTCACTAAAGGTGGATTAATTACGTTTTTTCTCCGACAGTAAGTGATGTTCGTGCTGGCCAGATTTGTTTGAAATAATGTTCTTCCTTGGCTCTGCTGTCCCATAAGCAAAGGAAGCAGGGATATTTAGTATACCCTCCTTGTTGTCCTAGCAGAAAATTAACCATTTTTAAGTCAACACATATGATCCACTCGTGCTCCCTATATTTGATAAGATTTAAAACCTTTTCTATATGTTCATACTTTTCTTTTAATTTTGTTGAGTGCCCAATCGGTATCGAGCCGTATAGATTGCCATTATGCAACAACACACACTTAAGACTTCTTTTCGAACAAACCAACTATGTCGCAGCAATATACTAAACTATCCTCTGTTCTAAAATATTTAACAAGTTCTTCTTCTCTTTTTCTGTAAAATGAAATGTATGTGTTTGAAGTAAGCAAGTTTTTCTCTTTAAGTCTTGAAGCTAAAATTTCCGCAGCCTTTTTTGGCAAATTTAGATCCCTTACAAGATCATTCAACTCGGCCTGGTTAAACTTTTGCGGATCGTTTTGACTTTCAAATACGCTGGGGTCAAAATCGGTGTCTGACTCCTCAAAGTGCATAACAATATTTTCAGGAACATCTTCAACTAATTCTTGAGTTGGCAGACCCTTAAATTTTGGAATGGGGATCTCATTTGAATCTAGCACAGGTCGTATCGCGGTGTCGAAATTTGGGTACTCGATACAATGTTTATTTTTCTTAGTGAAGCCCGAAGTCTTGACAAAGCAAAGGTAGCAATCGGTCTCGTGGTTAGTAGGCTCTCGCCACACCTGATATGGAAAAAAATTGTAAAGCGTTAACAAAAGCGACGAGAGACTTGTTTTTATGAATTTTATCAAAAGTTATCACCCAAACATTTAACATTTCTATGTGTTTCAACCTTATGCAATATTTGAGATTCTTATAAACATTTTCTGTAAATTTTGTTTATGTACCTAAGTTACAATTACATTTAGGTAAGTTACAGTATACTAGTGATTAAATTACGTAGTTTTATGAAATCATAAACTTACCATCGGAACTCCAAAAGGTATTTTTGAATCCGAACCCTTCGTCCAATGTCGCAGTCTTTCAATGCATATAGTGCAGGCTTTATGTGGAGCCCACGATTTATCTTGGTCCCCCAGTTTTATGCCAAAATAAGCTAAGTAAGCTCTTTTTACGAAGTCAGTTATATTTGCTCGTTGATGTGGAAGTGTAAAATTTCCACAATATAACAGAAGGAATCAGGGTTGTTTTTGCATTTGAACTTTCTAGTGCTTGATGACATATTGCTTGATTGTTCTGGCAATTTGTAAAGGTATTTAAAGCCCTTAATTCATATAAATTTAAGAAAATCTGAAATATAAACACAAAAATTAGTTTAAATAGGTACTTATTATGAAATAGGTACTTACAATCTATGAAATTAAACTAGAAACACGGATGAGTAGGTACAATATAAATTACGTCTAATTAAATCAACTATATTGAATCACGATGACAAAATTACTCACTAAATCATATGCCAATTCAAAATTATGTTAATGCCCAAACTTAATTAACTAACTCAACTGACTGACTGACTGACTGACTGATTGAATTGACTGATTAACTCTGGAAACGAGTCGCTTTTATATATTTTAGTTGTCCCTCTAGAATACTCTACAGAGAACAGGAACGCTCGAGAAAATTTTAGAATTCTATGATATTTTTAGCTTAATTTACTAATATTAAAATGGGTTAAAAATGACAAAATTAAAAATATTTTTAGGGTGTTACATATAAAAATATACATAATACAACAATACCATAACAATAGGTACAAATACCTAGATAAAAACCTAGTTGCATAATGTGTAACTGCAAAAAGACAGCGAGTATTGAGAAAAAAAACTTTTTATGAATACGACGAAAGAGGAGGGGTGTTGAGCAAAATCAGGACCTGATAGAGCAAAACCGAGTAAACATTCGTGCTCAGCGCACCCAAATTACCTAGAACTAACTGTCAAATCTAATTCAATAGACAAAAAGTTGAAATTTGTTCCCCAGTGTTATCCACTCGCTCTCCTCAAGAGTGCGGCTGGCTTTATTTTACGGCTGCCTGTAAAGGGTTCAGAGGACTCTAGAGGACTGTTAACAACATGCGCAGTAACACAAGTCTTAAAATGAGACGTGTTCATGGGGCTCTGTCGGAAAACTCGGCTCTTCACAAAACTCCAAGACCGTAATCCGCGGGTTTAAATGAAGGCTCCCTGGGATCTGGGCCCCATCGTCATAACTGCCCGACTCAATAAGTTGTTTCAAAATGTTGCCTTGGTAAAGGTATCATCCTCGAGTAAGAGTCACCTTCAAGAAAGCAAATCTTATACACGTGTTTTAAGTGCAGTAACCACACTAAGATGGAAAGGGAAAAGGCAATGAAGTGGCAAACCAGGACCTAGTGGAACTCGAACCTGCGTCGGCTATTATTGAGAGTAAAAAATATTTATTTATTTATATATATATATATATATATATATATATATATATATATATATATCTTATGCGCTATATTAGCCTCGCTTGAACAAACATTTTCGGGGGGGCGCTCTGGATGGCGTAGTCGATAGGAGAGGTGACTATGAAACAACCAACACGAGTTCATTTTTTTTTATGCAGAAAGGAAGTACAAAGGGCGAATGCCAGCAAAAACGCCCCCTCCCTTAGAAGAAGAGCCAAAATCAAGGTCCGGGGTTTTCGAGATGCCTGGACACACTGCATTTGAAAGATTCGAGGTCACAGACAGGAGGAAAGATGGATTGAGCAAGATTGTTCCAGAGTTGACCGGTTGAGTAGATGAAAGATTAAAAATACCGATTAACCTTTGCGTTAGATAGTTGAACAGAAAAGGAATGAGAAAGTGTAGACTGTACAAAGTCTGGCGCTACGTGCTCTCCTTAAAGGAGGAGGCATGCAATTAGATAGTTCAGAAGAGCAGTGTCCGTTAATAGCGATGGTAAAGAGAGAGTGAGGCAACATTGCGGCGAAGAGAGAGGGATTGAAGACAGTCAGTAAGAGGCGGGGAACTGATGAGACGAAAAGCCTTTGATTTCACCCAGTCAAACAGGGCTGTGTGGGTTGAGCCAGCCCACACATGAAAAACGTACTCCATACAGGGGTGGATAACACACTTGTACGGAAACAACAACTGAGTGGGGGTGAAGAAACTGCGGAGGTAGTACAACACACCTAACCTCAGAAGCTGTTTTGGAGAGTATATGTGGTCTTTCCAGGAAAGATCACGAGAAAAGGAAACGCCAAGAATGTTAAGAGAAGAGGAAGGATTGATTTGTGTGTTGTTGAAGGTAAGGGGATAGTCGCGTGGAAGATTGTGACGAGTAGACAGATGGAGGAACTGAGTTTTTAAGGCATTGAAAGCCACAAGGTTTTCTCTGCCTCAATCAGAAATGGCAGAAAGAGCAGAGGTCAGGTGTACCAAAGCCGTCCTACGCGAATCATGGGGTGACTGTTAAGATGGATGCTTTGAGAAGGGGTGAAGTGAAGAGTGGAATCATCGGCATAAGAATGAAGAGAACAGCGAGTGCGACGTAATAGATCATTGATAAATAAAGCAGGGTTGGCACTAGTGGGCCCAGCCCGAAAAAAACCACCCGGGTTTTTTCAAAAAAAAAAACCACTTGAAAAAAACCATTATTTTACCCACTTGTGGGTTTTTTCAAGAAACTTAAGAAGTGCATATGCAATTATTTTTAAAAATTGTCATATAGCCGCCTATAATGATTTTACATGCAAAGCAAGCAAACATGAGTCAACAAATAGACCTACAGGTATAACTCTTTGGGTGAGGTAGCAGGTTATAGAGTGTAGACATCAGCCAATCAGGGTGTTATACATCCTGATTCTTCAGTCAACTGCATCTTCAAGGAATTTTCTACTTCTTCATGGATTGTATTTAAAAGTGGACCAGACAAATTTCGACGGGAAAGTGGAGTGTAGCCTGGTCTTAGAGTCTCTATCATTTCAATAAAATACTTAGACTCTGCACATAGAAATGGAATATTATTTGCATAAAAGAATTTGGCTATTTTGTTATCAATGACATTTTTCTGCAAAGTTGTTGTTGTCATGCCAAAATCGCTTACTTTCTTTTGAATTTTTATTTTTTTCATCTGTAATTGTGTCAGTGGTGGTGAGGATGAGTCTGGATCATCTGAGAGGTCTATGTCATGGCAGTATGAAGATGATGTACTGGCAGTATTGTCAGTCTTGTTTCTTGATTCCATGTGTTTCAAACATTTCATTAAATGCATTTTTATTCGCTCTATTTTATTACTTATTTCATTATTGCAATGTTTGCATCTAACTTTACTAGTCCCATCAATAATATTGACTTCACTCCATTCATGCCCTGATTTTCTTCCTGATCCAAAGGTCTTTGGCATTATTTAATGCAGTTATAACTTCAAACAGACTAATTCTGTAGGCTAGCAGTAAAGATAAATATGCTGTTGCCAGTTTGTTTTATTTAACTGTGAAATAAAAGAAAAAATATTCAGTAATATGAATTAAATAGATATAACTAGCTGAATTAAGTTCCCTTTGGGAGCTGTAATTCATCTACTTCCAGCAGAAGACACAGGGGCCTGTCTTCCATAGGAAGTATAGCCTAACAAATAGGATAATTTACCACACCAAATTTAGTTCAAATTGGTCCATGTTTTCCAAATTTTGTTGTGAAGCTCAATCTGAGAAAATAATAACTTTTTATGCTTAATTGCCTGGAAGGCAACCTTTTTGCTAAAAACAAGACAAATGTTATATTAATAGTGTACGGTACAGTACAGTATTATTATAAAAATAAGAATAGGTAGGTCTAATATGAACTACCATATGGACATATGAAAAAACCCAATTTTACCCGGGTTTTTTCGGGTTTTAGGTGAAAAAAACCGAAAAACCCCACCTGGGGAGGGCTTTTTCAAAAAAAGTGGGTTTTCTGCCAACCCTGAAATAAAGGGAAAAGAGTAGGTGAGAGGACAGAACTCTGAGGAACACCACTGTTAATAGCTTTACGAGAAGAACAGTGGCCATCTACAACGCAGTTTCGATCGGCCAGAAAGGAAATTAGAGATGATGGCATAGATAGAAGGGTAGAAACCGAAGAAGGGCAGTTTGGAAATTACAGATTTGTGCCACACTCTATCAAAAGCTTTTGACACGTCTATCGCAATAGCAAAGGTTTCACCGAAATCCTGAAAGAAAGATTACCTAGAGTCAGAGAGAGATGAAAGAAGATCGCCAGTAGAGCGTCCGTTGCGGAAACCATACTGACGATTTGAAAGAAAATTGTGAGAAGTGATTGCGAGTCCCACTCGCTCCTAATTTTCCACTTTATTGCCGTTTTACTTTCCAATATAAACCTTCTTTTACGTAATACGTTTAAATAATGGGCTTTAATTTTTGTAAGCGGCTGCAGAGTTTACTGGGATTACAAAATATGATTGACTCGACATTCTGTCGACAGGTAATATTGTGTTGTGTTGTGTTGTGTTAAATAAGGTTATATTCGGTTAGCATAGGTTAGGTTAAATTAGTATGTCAATCGGATGGGTATACAGTAGGTCCGAATTCAACATACGCTCGAGCCTGAACAAACTAGCATATTCTGATTCGGTTTTATTGTATGTACTTCATTAATTTCCCATCAAAACAAAATTACTTTGTAATTTTTGCGCGCGCGCAACACACACACACACATATATATATATATATATATATATTATATATATATATATATAAATATATATATATATATATATCAGACATGGGGTAATAGTAATAGACTATTACAGGATTTTTCCAAGTAATAGTAATAGATCATAATTTTTTGGCTGTAATAGTAACAGAAGGCAAAGTAATAGATAATAGTCTATTACTTTTCTATTCTATTACAGTGGCAATGGACATATTGTGTGAACAAAGAACTGAAAAAATGAACTAAATCTACTTTAAACTAAAATAAACACGTATGTGAACTAATATTGTGGCAAATTTTTCCTTCAATAAAGTAAAATTTATCAAGACCGTCTCTGAAATTGTAATGATTTGGTTGAAACAAATATTTGTTAACACACTGCTTCATCTAACAGTAATAGATGAAAAATAAAATAATAATAATAGTAATAGAAGAAATCAAAAGTAAGAGTAATAATAATAGTAATAGAAACTCAGTAATAGACCCCATGTCTAATAATAATAATAATAATAATAATAATAATAATAATAAATAAATAAATATATAATATATATATATATATATATATATATATATATAACGCGACTCGGTGTGTTTCGGTTGGCGTCGCTGACTACGAAACCATTGGCCCTGGGATCGAGACCTGACGGCAGCCGGCGCGCAGCAAAACCCAGCTGTTCATCCTTCCACACAATAAAGAAAGTGGTTGGTAGATAAATGGGTACCCTACTAGGTTCCCTAGTGGTTAAAAGACGCTGGGCTGCTGATGGGGCGTGGTTCGGATTCCACGTTAAACTGTAGGTCTAAGGTGGAGTGAAAAGCTTCACCTTCGTCAGAATGAACAATTCGGGCTGAAGCTAACCAAAGGTTTCATATATATATATATATATATGCAGAGACCGACCAGAAATCCTTTCCTCGCCGTTCTCAAACATTATGGAATCAAAACAAAGGCTATACACGCAGGCATGAAACAGGCCGACGAAGGACACAGATTTTGATATTTCCAGAAATGCCCACCAGAGGACGTCACCAAGGCCTATAAAAGTGCGGGTTACTTTTCAAATCATTCTCACTTGCCATTTTCTCATTTTTGTCACGTCTCACTCTCAGCACCTTCGTCAGTAGCACCACTCGTCACGTCACCCGCTGTTCTTTCAAGGCTCCGGTCGCGCATACACGAAGTCTATCATCAAGTAAGGCCCTCGCTTCGCTCGTTACTCCTCCTCGTGAATCTCCTCTTTCACGCAGCGCCGTTCGACGCAGCCGGCCTCAGTCCCTCAAGCAACACCTCAACAATACACGAAGCGAATCAACACTTGAGGCGACCCGCAATTTCATTCTGCTGGAAGCAGACATCACTCTACTGGCGTCATCCTTCTGGCCCTGGCTTCAATCATCCTTCACCACAATTCGATTGGCGCCCGTTCAACAAGTATCTCAACAGGCCCTCAGCACATCCTCCTGCCCGTAGGCCAACACGTCTTCAGAGTTATCTACGGCGAAACGCAATACGGTCGAACTTCACGTAGGCCCTCATCAGTCTTCATAGTTATCCACGTCAAAACGCAGGACGGTAAACCTTAGTAGTATGGGCTAAAATTGGGAGAGTGCAGGAATGTTGCAGAGGGGGGAAGGGGGAATGTTGCAAGGGGGTATGCAATGAAGGGGGTATACAATCAATCAATCAATACTGCAGAGGGGGAAGGGGTTATGCAACAAATCAACGCTGCAAAGGGGGAGGGAGGGAGGGGGCTTCGGGTGGAGAAGGGAGGATGACCTCCCCCCAAAGGGATAACCTTAACCTAAGAAAGGGAGAGAAATGAGGAGGAGGGTCTTTGGGGGAAGTGGGATATATTCACCCCCCAAAGGAAAACCTAACCTAAGCCTTAACCTAAGGAGAGTTCTTTATTCCACCGGAGCCCGTCGCATTGAGCGTCCAGGGGCCAAGCAGCTGTTATATAGAGGGTCATGAGTTGCCAGATATCACTTATTTATATATGGAGGGGTTACCAGAGAACAGTATATATTTTTTTTTTTATTTATTTATGAGTTACCAGTTATTGTTTTTAATTTATGTTCAGGTATACCTTATTAGGGTGAGTTGCAACCTTACACCATTTATTTTAATTTTTATTTAGACGAGCGGCCAAGTAATGTTTTTTAATTTAATTATGTCCAGGTGTACCTTATTAGGGTGATTTGCTTTGCAAAACCATTTATTTAATTATTTATTAAAGGCAAGGGCGACTTTCTCCTTAAATTTGTTCAGCAAGAGAACTAATTATTTATACGATCACCAATATTAACAATAAAAGAAATACACTAGACAATTAATCCATGGCTTAGCAAAAGAAATCGTTCATCTTAATATTCATTCTTTACAGTATACTAAATTGGCAATAAATATTTTAAGTATTCTACAAGAATAATATTTAATTTACCTATAATTCGAAAGACATGAAACGCTTTCATTTATTCTAAAGCCAAACCGAAAGTGTCTATTTACTTTTGACAATCATTTCTATATATCTTCTATATTTTTTTATAAACGAAAATCCGCGTGAACTTGTACATTTAAAAGAAAAAATCTTACAAACCTACTGAATAATTATTTAAAAACAAAATTTTAATTCATAGAGCATTTTAAATCTCCAAACTTGTCCGCGATCCTTTCTTTGAAAGCATCTCTGGAAGAAAAAAAAATGTATAACGGTATAAACTCGACACGACACGCATAAAAACTCCCAAACTTTCTCTCCCATACGATTGTTTTCCTGTTACTGTATACAAATGTTTTTATATTTTATTAACTTAGTTGTTTTTGTCTTATTTTTCTTTGCGTGTAATTTGCATGGTATCTTCATAGTCGTGTTAATCCTTTACATCGTTTAAATGAAAAAATGAAAAAGTTTATTAATATTATTATACATTTTTTTTCAAAATTAACACGCATGCACTTTGGAAGTACTCGACAACTGGAATTGAATAAAATTACTTTTGCTAATGAAGGTAAAACTGAAATTAAAATTTATATATATATATAGTCGAAAAACTGAAGACGGCACACACACACACAGAAAGAAAGCTTTGTTTATTCTATATAGATACTGTATAATATTCATAGCTTTAATTTTTCATAAGTATATTGGAGCTCATTTACCGAGTTTGTTTATGATGGTCGTAGTCACAGAAAATTTTTTTTAATATAAAAATGGATCGAAAAGGAAACGGTACAGCCCACAAGTACTGAGTCCCGAGTGAATCAAAATAGTACATGCGGTTCCTATTTTTAACACGAAGGTCAAGCTTATCGCCCCTCTCGAATTGTCCTGGTGAAGTAGCGAGTTGACTTCTTTTACTCTCCACCTCACATAGGTACACCCGGCTCATCAGGGATTATGTACCAAGAAATTACAATGTCACCATCCGGACTCGATCTCTCAACCTCGGATCAGCACCCCAGCATCTTAACCACTAGGATACCTAGTGCGCCTATTTATCTACCAGCCCAACCAGGCATTCATTTTCACGAACTAAACACAATTTAATCACACTCCTACGCGAGAACTGGCAAGTAAAAAGTCAAGCCGAATAGATGAATCAAAGTTGAGGATCGAATAGTAGGACCGCAAATAATAATGTAAAATATTGTCGTCATAGATTGCAAGTGGCAAATGTTGATCAATGTTGCAAAGGGGTGAGGGATAATGCATAAAGGGGTGGGCTCTAAAATGGGAAAACCGAGAATAGTATGGCCAAAAATATTAATGCAAATATTTGAAACCAACGAGGTAGAGATTGCAAGTGGCAATACACCTTGAGATGTGAGCATTAAATCTACGGAGAAGTAAAGACACCATTAGTCAATCAATCAGGACGTCCAAAGCGTGGACCCGTTATATCGGTGTTACGACTGGTACACAAAATTTAACATAGCCCCGCCGTTACATTGACAACCAATCATCAAACTTACGAACCGCCTATTAGTCTTTTGGGGTGGTGCCTGGGGATCATGCATATAAGAGTATTTTGAGCTGGGAGTCACAGTAGTTATTTTCATCAGTGAATAAATATTCATTCCGTCATGAATCAAGAATTTTACAGTTTACCGGATTTATATCAAGATGGTGACATTGCAGCGCTCTCTACAATTAATCTTTTTAACGCAGTCGACAGGGATGGATTATTTCCAACGCAAACCGTTGATGATATTTGCAATGACGGTCCTTACGATCCGACGCAAGGAACTGCCGTAGAAATGTAAGCAATTATGTGCCTGTAATTTTATTTTTTGTAGTCAATTATTCGCGAACTTATTTATTTAGTGTGCCTTTCATTAGGAGAAAGAACATTGTTCTAGATTATTTCTATATATATATATATATAATATAATATATATATATATATATATATGGAGGGTTGTAGTAATTCATCTCATTACATTAAAAATGCTTCATTTAGGTATCCGCAATTATAGATTAGTTTGCAATTAATATTATGCTAAAGTCCTGTTTTGATTCGTTGAATTTTTTATAGCAATCCTTTGCAAGTTTTAAATAATTTTATAAATTCCATAAAAAATGTTATTCGGCATTTTCTCTTAAAGGAACTTCACTGAACGGCTCGAAGATATCTTCACATTGCAATACTCTTATTACATATATACTCTGCATGTTTTAAACAATTCAATTGGGTTTTTATTAAAAAAGATTCAGTATGAAGTAATTAATTATTCTTTCTCCTTTAAGGTCCGATGAGGATTTGACTCGTTACACAATCTTTTCGTTTTGAAGAAACGCATGTCGTGGACCTGAATACGGAGGTAGAGGATTTACCGAGAAGTCAACCCAGCGATTGTCACATCATTAACGAAATAATGTAAGTTTTTTCTTGTTTCGATCTTTTTTTTCGGGGAAGACTGTATTTTCATCAATTTATTAAATGAAATAAATCATGTTTTTAGTACAATAACCATCTTAAGCTACAGAATATACAAACTAACATTATTGGTTACAATATATATACACAAGAACAAAACGTCATACTATACAACGAGTGCGCACAATCGGAAAACGGCGTTTTATCTGTCTGCATATCATTTCGTCGTTTCGTTGAGTGACACGGTTCGAATAATTGTTTAAAATTTATTAATTCTTTACCACGTGACATATGCATGAGAAATGAAAGGCAATACATCCCACAAGTATAACTAAAATATCCTTGTAGCCGGAAGGGATTCCATACAACTTCGGGGATATGCATCTGATGAGAAATTTTACAATAACAGGGTCACTCCAAGGTTGTGCCGAGTGAATCAAAATAGTACATGCGGTCCCTATTTTTAAAATAGATTGCAAACCAATGAATCCCTTCACTACCAATAACATCTGTGTTCACAATAAGGTTGCCGCACTCTCTAGTAGTTGGCAATTTCAATGTTTCATTCTTCGCAAACCTATAAATTTGGAACGTGTGATTCGTTCACTATTCATTACTCTCTGAAGTGTATTCGCATCCATTTTAAAAGTCAGTGACAACGCTCCTAAATCTGTCAACTTCTATTAGGGCTTGTGACTCGAGATATACTAGTACACTTATAGGCGCGTCTATAGGCTTGGCGAATTCCAATCTGACTGAGATGTTTCCACTCTGTTGTGGACTTAAGTGTGTATTTACACTAGCAGATAAGTAAGGTGTGATGTCAAACGGATAAAGGTTAAATTGATCGATGAATTTTTTCTGCGTTACCCCAATCCCGAGCTCATCATAATCACCTGCAATATAGGCCAGATTACTATCTGCTCTTGCGCAAAGCGGGAACACAGCGTCTGATGAATAATCTATATCCATAGCCCAGCCCAACACAATGCCATTAACGTAGTTATATTTTTAAGGCCTAAATTCTCAAATTTAAAGGCACTCTTTTTATATTTTCCATTCAACGAAGCATGGTCCTGCATTCCAATTAATATCCTTTTAGGTCGATTTCTCAGGGCGATGTTTTCTATCTGTTTCGATGCCAACCCTGCTGGCACCGTGTATAGTTTGATCTGTGCTATTAATTGGGTATTTTACTGTGGCGTGTAGTAAATTTTTCTCAATTTCTATTTGTTTTGGTGAACTTAATTTCACTCGCCGTACGCGGAGGTATGTCTCCATAATGTGAATCACAACGGGTTTTGCTCCCTCTTCTTGATCAGTTCCCAGATTTAAACAGATCTCAGGATTCGTGCGGGTGAGCTTTATTTTCATATCCACCCCATTCACAAGCAACTTCTGGAATGTGAAGTCTGTATGCAGGCGTCCAAAACACTCGTATATCTTTTTAGAATTTTTAAATTTGTCCTTTATACTACTTTCGTCTTTAGCTTGATAATAGCCCTCGGCACTTAAAAAGGTATCCTTCGCTTCTTTGGAAAAGTTCAGCACATTTTCCAGATAGGATCGTAGGGTGGTAGTACCCCTTTCCTGCCGATATGTTGACCTGAATTAAATAGGTCACACTGGTTGAATAAAGAGTGCAGAAAGTTTGTTTCAGGGTATACAGCATATTTGTCATCACAGTCCGTTCCAGCAGAATGGGCTATACGTAGTCTAGCGTACATGTGCACATAGCTTGGGTAAAAAAAGTAAGGGCCTGAGCTGGGTACCACGAATTCTACAGGAGCACTCGGGGAACTAATTGTTTAAAGGGTTAATTGTAATAAAGTCACTATGTTCAATAGAAACTTGAGTCGGAGGCATGTCAAAGAGGGACAGCTCCGATTTACAACATTGTGAACTACACGGATGGATAAAGCGTGCCATGACGAGTTAGAAATAGTGCCTCTCTCGACAAGTAGTAAACAAACTATGATTCATGAGATCAATGTCCTTAGCTTATATCAGTCAAAAAAATGGTCAACCATAGGTTTCATTCGCTTAGAACATTTTTTTTATACTTTTACGTTTAATGCCACGTGGTGGTAATCCCTTCTTCTGGACAGCCCTCTTCTTCTTCCCACCACCACGCATTTTTCTCTGCATCTTTGACGATTTCGTCCCGTGTACGCTTTAAGTGTCTTTTTAGAGCGTCTTTAAGGTTTAGCCCCAGCCAATATGTATTCTGCCGTGTTAACACCTGACTGTAACGCTTTCCTCCTGAGATATCTGGCACCCCTCTTCGGCAAGGGGACAGCCGTACGTAGTATGGTTGAAAAAAATGGACCCAAGTTCACTACCACGCTGATATCTCATACCTCGATAGACTGTGAAAGGCTTTCTGCCCATTATAACTCAGTGCGTCGAAAGTGCAGCTTCACTGTTAAGCTCCCGTTACCGAATGGGAAATTTTTTCCCTCAATCGTTCTTATATATATTGAGATATTGGTTATTAGATTAGCTGCGACATTCACATAATGGGGCCTGTCATATGTAATACTCAAACGCCTTCGTTTATGGTTGGGGATGTGCGCTATCCGCAGCAGGCGTGCCTGGGTATCCCCAACTGGTGCTCCACTATATTGCTGTAAATATAGCACATGTCTGAGGGTTTATAGCCATCAACCATTTTCTCCAATTTCGACCGATACATTAGGCTGGAGAAGTGTTGTGCCTCGTGAAATGCATCTCGATGACTGATCGATATCGTCCATCGGTCATAATTTTGAACTCTTTGGTCTTTAATATTTCGGTTAGCCTGCGATTTTACGGCCACAGTACATGCATGGGGATCATTGTTTACGATTTCGTATACTAAATTGCCCGTAAGATTTGAACTTTTTAAGCTTACGTTGGATCAAATGGTGAATTCGGACCCCAGCCTTCTTTAGTTAGCTGTATAAGGCTAACTAACGAAAATATCACAACCTAACCTAACCAATCGTTAGGTTAACTGTACGCCCTTGACGATTGGTTAGGTTAGGTCATGATATTTTCGTTAGTTAACCTTATAAAGCTAACTAAAGAAGGCTGGGGTCCGAATTCTACATTTGATCCCTTGCGTTTGTCACTCACAACATCCTCGACCGCACCATAATAACCCAGTCCTAGTGTTACTTCTGTACTGTAATACCGTGCATCCCCAGTCAGGGCGGTACGCATGGTTTCATCCCGAGTTACCCCGGCTTTTTCACACTCATTAGTCTCTACTGTAAGAATCGTAAAAACGGGTTCTTTATAATTAATACTTAAAAAAAGGGTATTCAACTGAATTTCGCATGTACCCACCCCATACGTATCACGACCCAATTCAATGGGTCCGTAGAGTTCTGTTACAAAGTTGGCTAGTGTGTTGTTAGGGTGTACAGAGAGGGACGAGGACGGGAGTGTGACGTAGAAATGGTTAGGCGCCATGTTGCATACTATTTAAACTTCATTATTGCATCAGCTTTTATATAGGTGTTGAAGCTTTCTGGGTATCCTAGCCATTTCACCAGGTACAATTTTTCTTTTTCCTGAACCTTTGCTTCCTAAAATTTTCTCAATTTTAAACACAATTTTTCCTAAATTAAATGTCACTTTCTGCAACTCCTCGCGGTAAAAGCCTCCTGCGATTTCTTCCCCATTCAAATCTTCTACGTAATAACATTATCTCGTCTTTAGATTTCATAGCCCTAACTTTAAAAATCTCGCGTGTCCAGCCTTGCTCAAATCCCTTCGCGAGTTTATTTCCCGAACGCGACAGCCTTATATAATCATTGATTTTGAAACGCGGTGGTGGTGGTAGTGTTCCATATCTTCTCACATCAGGCTCTGTACGCGCACCTCTTTCTAAAATCTCATTACGTGTTGTCCCAATCGTGCGATGGTGTGAGCGGTTGTAGGATGAGTCCAATGATTCCAGAATGTCTAGAAATCTGTTCGTTTTTGTGTAAAATATCGGTGCGTGCGTTCCTTTATGGTACGTTGAACTCTTTCAGCTAAAGATGCCTTATGGATAGAATTGGTAGTGTGGTAGCTGATATTAAACTCTGTCAACATGTTCTGAAAAGCTCGCCCTATAAATTCTTTCCCGATATCCGTACAAAAATAGCCAGGAACCTTGTTTTCATTCATCAACGTTTTCATTACTTTAGCAACTGTTTCAGGCGATTTATTTTTCAGAGGAATTAGCCACATATATCTAGAGAATACATCGATTATGAATAGGATGTAGCGGTAACCATCGTTATATACTGAATATCTTTGCATGTCTTAAATCTGCTTGCCAAATAGAGTCAATCGAAGCAGCTGTTGTCATGGCTGTTTTAAACCTTTTTCTCACAGGTTTATGAAGTGGATAAGCGTCCTGCTCCCGCAAAAAAAAGCCATCTTTTTGCCCTACTCCAGCAGTGTAAACACTTCTGTACAGTCTATCTACGCCTCCGTAGGATGCTGGGCTAGAAATATCATAATAGCGTCTCCTTAATATGTTAGCCATTTGCCTATTTTAGAGGCACGTGGGTAGGGATGATCGTATGATCGTTGTTTATCCTCTTCTTTCTCCTCTTCAGAGATGTTACTGCGGGGGTGATGGCGTTTTCAATTATGTCACGTGCGATGCATATTCCAAGTCTTTTAACCTGTTCAGATTTTCTATCATTGTTTTGGGGACATTTATTTGTTGTAGTCTTGCTTTAATATGCTTCCATCCTGATGGTGAGGGCCTATCCCACTTTCTCACCAGATCATGGACGATGTCTACGATATTCGATCCCTGTACCTTTGCTCCTTCCACAATGATCTCACCTGTATCGGTCCATTGTATGTTGGGATCTTCATTCAATAGCTTATAAAGACTTAAACCTTTATTTCTCAATGTACGTGGGAGAGTGCTTTTTAATACATGCTCGATATGTTGTGGGGCCGACCCGTTAATCTTTGGTTGGTCAGTTCTATCGTCGGACACAGGCCCTATGTCACCATGTCCATCGTTCTCCGTGCTGTGCCTAATAACCACGGGAATCTCTGTCGGATTCTTATTATTTTCGTACTCGAAGAAATTTCTGCAGAGCTTCTTGGTACAAGATTCTTTTCTCATCAGGTGTTTTTTCACTGTTTAATAGGGCTAACAATTCGCTTTCCATTCTTTTAAGCCTGCTTTTACGGGGTTCTAGAACCGTGTCTGGATTCTTTCAACTTTGCAGTGAAGCATACACCTCGTGTGGAATCACTACCACTTTCTTCATTATATTAATCGTCAGTAAAGGACCCAAAACTGAAAATAAGATGGGGAGGAACGACCCTCCTCTTTATACAATAATTCATTTTTTCTTCCCCATAGTTTGAATTTTACGAGCGAGGGCACGTATTATGTTCTTGTAACGGCGTAGGCGAGTGTTCTGAGGTTTCATTGATACATTGCATTTTATAACGTTACGACAGATTTCACAGATGCATTTTAAAAAATCGGAGTCGATATTTTTAGGAAACATCTGCTGCATTGTCCGGCGTTAAAGGGTTAATTCATGGTATTTCTTTAGCCTCTGTCATTCTGGAATATACACCGTTTCAGGCTCGTTTGGAAATATATTCGTTCTTTGAAGCATCCTAAACGTGTTTTGCGGATGAAGGTCGCAGAGCAAATATCTGTAACACGGGCTTGTAACTTCTTTAAAACTTCCAAAAACTCCTTACGCTGATTCGGGGACATTTGATTGGCTAATACCTCAATTTGTGTTACATCTCTACATTGCGCGAATAAGACTAGATATTGTGTATTTAACAGCACATCGCGCATGTATCTATTTTTGAAAAATAGATTCTGATTGACGAACACGCTTATGTTAAAAGATGGTGGGAGAATACTGTAAATGTCTCGGCAAACGTTTTATCCATCTCCAACATGAGAGCGTCAATTACAATGACTATGTTCATTTCCGTTTAACGAATTAACGTCATATACACCTTTGTGGAAAATATCATTTTGGTACTCGTTGAACACTGATTGATACGTCGAATAGCACGATATAACTATGCACAAATTTTGAGAACCTCTCTCCCTTTGCTTTAATGATTTTAAGTATACACAGTTTTACCACATCCTGTAGGGCCAGATACAATACATGTGGATGGGCTCGTGAACCTGAATTTTTCTACAAAATCCATTTCTAAGTCATACTCCTAAGTGGGTCATTTACAAAATATAATAAATATTTAAGTGATAACCCTTACATTCGTCTTGCTTTTCTCTTCGCCCACAGAACCGTGAATGACGATGAGGTACAGCAACCCATCATCGATATTACAGATGACCCCAACAACAGTGTAAGGGGTTCCAAAAAACTTTAGCCCCCCATTTGCAGCTTACATGTTTACTTATATCGAAATAGTTTTGTGATTATAAAAATATATAAAATTCTTTATTTATTGCAGGTATTAAAATTACTCTAGCTGATAAAGTGATAATATAATGGCTTCTCAATTAATTGGTGATTCGGAGGCAACGTGTGATAGATCGCATAAGAGCAATAACATTTCGGGAAGCTCGTGATGCTGGAGCCACCTTTATAACACGTTCATGGGTTGCCAAAAAGTTGCGAAGTGAGGACTTCGTCAAAAGAAATTGGAATAAAACTTTGGATGAATGTGAAATTGATACAACCAAATCTGGGGGCCCAAATTTGCCACTCTCTCAGGAAACAAAGGACATCATTGAAAGTGGTACGCGTAATCAGAAAAACAGCTGTGCTAAACTTGTGCTAAACTTTCTAGAGAGATCGAAGTGTTGAGAGGAAAGATCGTTAGTGGTGAGATCATTCGACTGTACCGTCATGGGCAAGGTTTAAAGCAGTGATGCACAAACCCTGGCCCGCGGGCCAAATGTGTCCCCCACGGGTCTTTTCAGTGGCCCCACGGGTCTTTTCAATTCAATGAAAAAGTTAGAATATAAAAGTGACCCAATTTATGACTTAGATGGAAAGTAAGTAGGCTAATACATTTAGTTATTTTCTTCGCTTGGCCCTCACATCAAAAAAGTTTGTGCACCACTGGTTTAAAGCCTTGGCATGAACTTCCAAAACCAAGAAAAACTCAACTTAACATCGATAACAGAATGTGGTTTGCCCATTATCTTGAAGATTGGGATGTGGATGATTTCATGCATTTAGCTGTCTCCGATGAATTTTTTGTTTACGTAACACGTCGGCCTAACTACGACTGTGTTGGTGTGTTTTTGTTCACTGCAAAGCTCATGTGGGTGCTGAAGCCAAATGGTCAGAGTTGGGATGGACAGTATTTTCGTGATATTATTCTATCCCAGCATGTCATTCCTTTTCTAAGAAACCCAAACAATGTTATGGATGTCGATCAGGTCACACTTCTGCACGATAAGGCCCCCTGCTTTAAGGCATTAGCCACTCAACAGTTGTTGCGGAACCATGAGATCGATTTCTTTGGAAATGAAGAATGGCCAGGAAATTCTCCTGATCTGAACGTCTGTGAACACATTGGATCAGTTATAAAGGACAAGGTTGAATGTCTCTTGTTTCAAGAACCTGCAGCAAATCGATTTTCGAAGGATACAATGACGCAACACATTGAAACTGTTTTAGCAAATTTGCGTAACGATCAAGATCTATTCACGTCACTTTTGGCAAGCTACCCAAAAGCGAATTCAGGCTGTCTTGGAAGCCAATGGCGGGAACCAAGTTTTAATTGTTTCTCATTAAATGCAGGATTAAATTCTCTTTTGTAAGGTATTTTTAGTTTTACTGTACCTCTAATAGTTTAGGCCATGGGCGGGGGGGGGGGGGGGCCTAAGGTTTATTGGAGCCCCGTAGTTGTGATCACAGACTCCATCCCCGTTGCCGAGTCCACACCAACGATACCTGTAGCACGCGACAATTCAAAGCGGAGGCATGATGAAGAGCCCTCCACGTCAGGTATAAAGCATGCCAGGATTGCGCCGGTTGTTTGAGCACCAGTAATAGAGCCCCAACCTTCTACGTCTTACGACACAACCTCCACAATAGTATTTTCCTCAAATAAAAATATAGCGCCTTATTCCTGGTCAATTCCGGGTACATCATCCACAGCCGCAGCAGCTTCTCGTTCTGTAGAGGATGGTATAACATTCGAGTTGGTGCGCACCGCTACCCCCACCCCAGCCTTGACTAGAAATCGGTATACAGTCAGGGTTGATCCTCGATCCATGTATAGCAATAGTGTTGAACACGGACTACGGCGCATAGTTGAACGAATTGTAGAGTTTGCCCTTCAGAACCGCGACGAACGTGGTCAGGACGAGGAAGTCTTTCGGGTTCGGGTCAGCTGACAGAGATGTAGATGATTTTTGGGTAGTAATACCATTCAGACGCTTGACAGCTGAAGATATCGAGTATATAAAAGCCCGTAAAATGCAGGCCTCTCAAAGTAGTATAGCCTTCAATATGGACAACTTCACGGTAAATATTGACCGTGTATTCCGTGTTGCGGGTCATAGTGCCACACCTTTTTCTCTTAACTTCAATTCTCAGGCTATTTATAGACGGCATATAAACGTTGATCGTGGTTGCGCTTTATAGCAGTAGTCTTAGCTCGTATGTTTACTGTACTAAACACAAGGACCCAAAAAATTTGGCTCCCTACGGTAGTGGTGTGTGCCCGAAAACTAGCTGTAGACTGTAAGCTTGAGTTTGACTGCAATATGGGTCCTGAGCTGCTGAGAAGGGTAGAACAGGAAATGAATGTTCTTATAGTTGTATTTGGAATGGATGATCGTCGTAGGACTGTGTATGTTTTTAAAAGCTGTGAGAGATCGTACAAGACCCCTACTTATTTTAGGGCTGTCAGGGACAACGTATCTCCTCATCCGTAATATAAAGAACCTTTACGCGAGTTATGATAAAAGTCGAAAATATGGACATCATGATTTGTGTAAGGGTTGTATCGAGTTTGCGGATGATATAGTGAAACGTTGTAAAGATTGCCACATGGTATGTATGTGAGCAGTGTAAAAGCTCCAAATGTGAAAGTCGTGTAGTTGAAGATAAGAAGAGGGATTGTGATGTGCATAGACGCACATTTTTCAATAATAACTGTTTTGAGCTCCATAAATAAATTGGCACGTGCAGGAAAATGAAACTCTGTGAATGTGGCATGTTTCATATGATGGATAATTGGGGGTTTCAAGCATGTGATGAAATTCACTGTTCTACATGCCATGAGAAATGTAAGGCGGCTGGAGTAAAGCATGTATGTTATATGAAAGACGCCACGCCTAAAAATAGCCCTTGTATAACTGTGTACTACGATATAGGAACATACACGAACGCTGAAACCAAAGAGGTTATTCCACATTTACTTGTAAGCCAGACTATCTGTGATGAGTGTATGGAGATCGAGTGTGATGAGTGTCACAAATGTGGTAAACGGACAAACGTTTATAAAACGAATGCCCACGATAGCCCTGTGAAACTCTGTGTGTCCTATATTGTCAAGTTAGCGGACAAGTTAAAAAAAATGAGTGCATATTCTTGCCCATAACGGGGCAAAATTTGATACACAGTTCCTTTATAAGGATTTGCTTGAGCACGAGTCATGAGATATTTACAGGTGATCTCTTGAAAAGAGGCAACAAACTAATACAGATGCAAATAAGAGGTAATGTACAGTTTAAAGACACTTTATTATTTACACCTTGTAAATTAGCAAAGTTACCCAAGGTGATGGGCGTAGCCGCTGAAGTTTCAAAAGGATATTTCCCTTACACATTCCTCACTAGCGAAACTTTAAATTACGTAGGACTACCTCCACCCAAACATTACTTTAACTATGAATGTATGAGTGCAGATGAACGTGAAGATTTTGACCGATACTACAACAGTTTTAATGAATCTAATCCTTATAATATAGCTGATGAATGTGAGCGTTATTGCGTGAATGATGTGCGCGTGCTTAGAGTATGTTTCCAGGCCTTTAGAAGGATGTACATAGGCCGTTTCAAATGCGATCCGTTGCAAGTCGCAACCACGATCGCCTCATTATGTTTTACGGTGTTCAAGAATAACTTCATGCCTAAAGACACCTTAGCCGTTATTCACAGAAACAATCCCCGCAGTTATGGGCACAAGGCTATTTACTGGCTCATACACATACAGTAGCAGACAGGTGTATACATAAAGCATGCCCGCAACACGGGGAAAGTACCCATTAAGGTTAATGGTTGTGTTTTTTGGGTTGATGGTCTAAGTGAAAACCGTGCCACTGGTGAGGAGACTGTGTACTCCTTTAACGGTTACTGGTGGCACGGATGCCCCCGTCCTGGATGTGGAATCGTAGGAGATATCCACGGTAGATCTCCTGCCGACAGTCTTGCGTGGCCCCGCACCCGCGATCAACTTATAGGCTCCCATTTCACTCACAGTCTTGTGGCAGCATGAGTATGATGCATGGATGGAAACAGATGGTCAGTACCGTGTAGAAATAAACACGATCAAGCGTTCAATGGTGCTGGATCTTCTCAAATGCGGTGATAGCTTGTTTGGAGGGCGTACAAATCCCTTCAAGCTATACTTTCCGCCTACGGAGGGTGTGAAACTCCATTACTTCGACTTCTGTTCTTTATATCCCTACGTGATGAAGAACAATCCGTACCCCGTGGGTGCACCTGAGAAACTGGTGGGACCTGACCTGCCCACCATCGAGGTGTTCTCAACAAATTTGAACGGGTACTATTTCGGCCTTTCTTTCGTAGATGTGCTCCCCCACGCGATTTATGGATGCCGATCTTACCCGTCGTTATCGATCACAAGCTCATGTTTCCCCTGTGCGTGAAGTGCGCAGAGGAGAACAATGGGGAATGTAATCATACAACCAACCAGCGTAAGATCAGAGGTGTATATACAAGCCAGAGCTGGATCTAGCTGTCCGCCATGGCTACAGAATATTGAAGATACACGAGGTGTGGAGGTTTCAGAAGCTACCCAACCTTTTCACGTCATATATAAACGCTTTTTTGAAGGATAAGGTAGAAGCATCAGGGTATCCGCGAGGAGTTGATACCGAAGATGAAAAATCGGCTTATATTCAACGTTACCGTGACCCTGAAGGTATACAGCTTGACCGTTCCCAAATTGTAAAGAACCCAGGCAAGTGCTTTTGTGCAAAGTTGTCTAAACAGTTTTTGTGGAAAATTTGCACAGAATACTGGCAAAGGGAAAGTTCATTTGGCACAAAATTATAATGAAGTCTGGGATTATGCCAACGCTCCCGATAAAGAGGTCATGGAGATCGTGTGTAGGTAATACATAATAAAGTACAATACCGAATTGACCACAGATACCTCACGGGTTACAAACATACCTGTAGCCAGCTTCGCAACAGCCTACGCACCCATCAAACTTTGGGGCCTATTGCATTCTCTTGGGCGGAGGGTTTTGTACGCCGATACAGATAGTGTGATATTCACAGAGGGAGGGTGAATACATGCCTTCTATTGGTGAATTCCTCGGACAGCTGACTGATGAGATCAAGGATGAGTATGGAGATATCGCATACGTCGCCTCTTTTGTCTCAACAGGGCCAAAAATGTATGGGGTACGGGTGAGGGTGGGGGAGGATATGAAATATATCGTGAAGGCTAAGGGTATCACGCTCAACCAGGCGAATCGGCTGGTCGTTAACTTTGATTCGTTGAAGGATCTAGTGTGCTTGGATGATGATGAGGGCGACCAGCCATCCCAACTAACTGTAGGGACCCACAATTTTCGGGGCAGAAGCTGGGGGCGTGAAGGAACTTAGGGGTACGAAGGTGCCGTAACACCTATAGGAAACGTTACCAAGTGCCTGGTACCTATGATACCGTACCCTTTGGATACCATAATCTTTGATGTGTATTGTTAACGATATGTTTATTACACGTATTTGTAAATATATATATATATATATATATATATATATATATATATATATATACACTTGAATATTTCGTTTATTAAATAAATCGTATTTCAATTAGCGTTTCACTTTCTTTTGTGTGCGCGCGCGCGTATGTACAGGCGAAAGTTCTAAGCTCCGCCCACCTGTATGATCGGTCACGTGACTCCTGTTACTATCTGGGCATCTCTCTTCCCTGCGTGCTCAGTTGACCGCTGCAAGCCCTGGGTCTCAGACGTGCATTTCCCCACGTAGACGAAAAATAGTAATGGCTACCTTTAATATTGCGTATTCGACGAATATGAAGTGGTATTCGCAAAGTGTGAAGATAAGGTTACTGAATGACTCCCTATTTCACCCTCCTTTGATACTTTTAAGGCTACATTGAACCGTGCGAAGGAACAAGAGGTACAAATACTCTACGGCTATTCTGTCGAGAGCATTGCAGGATTTCGTGGTACAAGTGATGTACTGAACTATGTTGTAGGACTAAACTTTATAAAAGCCGTGAAGTAGAAGAAACACGTGCAGAAGAGAAGCAACGGATATAGTTAGTGAGTCTTGTTAATGAGTGGTGCGACAAGCGATATTATGTCATGTTGCATCATACCGAGTACTCGTACCCTGCAACTGAGAATGTAAATCTTGTCATCATGGAGGATCTTAAGTATTTTTACCACTACATTAATATATATCACGAGGTTTGTAGCGAGGTTGTGGCTAAAGGTTGAATGAGTTTTTAACAGAATTTAGAGATGAGTATCGCCTCCTAAGCGAAAAGGAAAAATATGGTCATATGTTTCTCTCAAATAGTGCGCCGGTGTGAATAAAATGTTTAGTTCGTGAAAATCCCCCTAAGCAAACATGTCTGGTGCGTATTATGGGGAGTGGGAGTGATAAAACATTAAAACCGGTATTGCTTCATATATCGGAGTTTCTCAAAACACCTACCCAGTATAATGGGATACAAGTATTCGAACAACGCCGTACACGTTTCATCAGCTTATGGTGTGACTCACTCCTCCCGTCGAGCCGATCCGCTCGCCTGTTGCTCATAGTCATCTCAGAGCTTGAACCGACTGGACATGCGCTCCTCGAATACGATGGAACTTCCTTTGAGAAGCATTCTCAATACCGTGTACGGTGTCCGTGACGAAGTCGTTGCGCGTGTTCAGGCGTGAAACCGGTGCCATTAAGTATGTACTGGAAACGACTTGTAGGCAAACAAACGGAATGTCGTTTAGTTAAATGTTGAGATGAATAGAATCTTCGTGGTAGTTGAGAAGTGGAGTGAGGATTGTTATAAAATTCCTGCAGGTGTAGGTACGAGAGCAGATTAGTGATACCCCCTCATATGCTATTGTTTGTACGTTGTGCATAAATAACGATCAGCCATGCATTGATATACGACTGATGTAGAAGAATGCTTCTGATGATAACGTTCTTGTCCCTACCCTACGCGAAACCATTTCATCCTCGACAGAATATTTGAAATCGTTGGTTTCCGCAAGCTGAAGCCTATATTAGACGCGCGTATTAGGGATATGCTTTATTTTGATACCGTTCTTGAATAAGCATACACCGCTCTGCTCGACGGGTTTACCGAGTGTAGGACTGAACAAGGCGAGAATGGTCTAGAGCTGGATACTTGTTTAAAAGGTTTAGACTCTTTGAAATATCATGAACTTTGGTACAAAGCACTTGACCGGTACAGAGCTGAGCTCACCTACACCGTTCACCCTGAAGAACTATTTCTTTATATGAGCAGCTGTCGTTACGAGTTAGAAGATTATTTCAACTGCCGCTCTGCAGTGTGAAGAAGAGTTCACGATTGAAAAGCTCGGGTCGGTAAGAATAAACCCTCGATTGGAAAGGTGTTTTTATAAACTTGTATTTAATAATGATGTTTTGGCTAACAATGACCTCTTTGTGCGTGCTTTTGAATGTATTCTAGCCGTGTTTAAAGATAACGCCAACCGAATGTAAAGTGGGCACAAATATATTATTGAACGATATGAAGGCCATTTACATAGAGTATAGGTATCCCTATAACTTGAGCGGTGAAATAATGTTAAATCGTGTTTACTGTGTCGTGCAAAGCAATAATGATGTGACTGTAGACACGATTACGTGCGAGTTTAGTGTTCTGCGCAGTAGAACAAAGTGAATGCATTTTTATATGTTTATTTTCAATATATTTAATTATTTAATATAACTATATATAATATATATATCCTGTACTATTATTCTGATGGTTATACTCCATCGTTTTGCATTATATTTTTTATTTTATTTTTTTATTATATACACATTCCCCGTTCGTATTTCTTATACATTATTATTTTTTAGCATATATATTCCATCGTTTGTATAGGATTGTATATTTATTTTCTATATATTTCATGAAATTGATTCCAATAGTTCGTCTAAATAAACAGAATGATGTAATGGTTTTATTTAATTCTTTTGGATAAATGATATTATTATTTATGTATACCAAATGGCTGGTTACGCCTTCTAAACCGACTGACGGATTTCTAAGCCACCTGTCAAGAATATATGCTTTAATTAAATAAAGAGCGCAATCTGCCAACTAAACCCTAATAATGTACATCTGAACGAGCCATTTACGCCTTCTAAGCCAACTGGCTGATTTACACATAAAAGACAGCGGGCGTTCAAATGAACTCTCATTATGCGTCTGGCTGGAGGCAGGTGAACACCCCCATCCTCCTTTCTCTCCCTCTCTTAGGTTAAGGTTACCCCTTTGGGGGGGCAGGTCATCCCCCCTTCTCCCCCTGAAGCCCCCTCCCTCCCCCTTTGCATTGATTTGTTGCATAACCCCTTTCTCCCTCTGCAGCAGTAATTTGTTGCATAACCCTCTTGCAACATCCCCCTCCCCCTTTTGCACCACTGATCAGCATTGCATTGCAACATTCCTGCACTCTCCCATTTTTCGCCCATACTACTAACCTTCACGTAGGTTTTTTCAATCTCCAAAGTTATCCAGGCCTATTCAAGTGTTGTACCAATACCGTAGTTTTGTATCACTTTGTTATTATGTTCACTCATATAACTTACTTATTTTGCATACGATTGTTTATGTGCTCTTTTATGCATTTCATTTTTACCGACCTAATCCATTTACTGTACCATACCGTACTTTCATTACTTCAGTTATTATTGGCTTAACCACTTATTCCGTGTTCACCTCTGCATATCTGAATTAGTGTACTTATTTAACAATTAGACTATATAACCATTTCTTATTTCTAAAAATCAGTCATCTTTAGCATAGCATAAATACCATTATATAAGTGTTAATCACTATAAATACCGTTATTGAATTGTTAATGACACTGAACAAATAATTGATTTATTTTTCTAATTAAACAAAACAAAGTAATTTTTCTTGCCTTATTAAATATTGTTTGTTTGGGTTGTAATCCCCAAGCTGGTCACCCTAATTATTCATTTCAATTTAATTCATAAATTATAGTAAGCCTACTTTTTTGGCCACATCAAATTGGTGATCCGTAGGCCACTATATATATATATATATATATATATGCGAAGAGCACTAACTCTAGAACTAGCTGCAGCCCGACCGCTCCTGCAGTGGCTGGCTACGTCAAGCTCTATAATAGACACCTAATCGACCAACCCCCAAACAGCTGGTTTCAAAGATGTCTTTTAAATCACCCAACTGCCACGCACGGTTACTAAGAGTTTACTGTGCCATATAGGGTTGAAGGGTTAAACCCTCATTTACTCCTGTCCGCATTTATATACCCTATCCTGTCACAAGTTTTCAAACTAAAATATCAAATAATTCAAATTCTATCAACATTTAACGAAAGAGTATGATTTTTCTACTTAACATGCAAAAATTATTAAACCTTTAATATTTTTTTATAAAAATTAATTTTGAACGTAAAATTTACTTGAAATTATTAAAGAAATTGTTCTAAATGCTTTCCTTCCATTTCAATAACTTTTTTTATTCTTGGCCGGAATATGGGAGAATTTATCAGAGCGAGTCTGCAGGACTAGAATAAAAGATGTCGCTCATTTACGCGAGATCATTCAAAAATGGGAAGAGCTTCCACAGGAACAAGTAAATCGAGCCATAGATGAATTCCGGCCAAGAATAAAAAAAGTTATTGAAATGGAAGGAAAGCATTTCGAACAATTTCTTTAATAATTTCAGGTAAATTTTACGTTAAAAATTATTTTTATAAAAATATATTAAAAAGGTTTAATAATTTTTGCATGTTAAGTAGAAAAATCATACTCTTTCGTTAAATGTTGATAGAATTTGAATTATTTGATATATTAGTCTGAAAACTTGTTTGCATATAGATACACACGTTTTATTGTGTAGAAGTTTTATTAAAATTAAATAACAAATGTTGATTTTATAGCCTTTTTAAAATGTACCCTTTTTTTATGGCGCACCCGTTATATATATATATATATACAGGGTGGGCGGAAAGTAGCTCCCTATTTTGGATTGGTAAAAAAATACGTATATTATCCATTTATTTCAGAAGAAATAATATGAAAAGGTAGGCAAACATGGTAGGTTTTCTATAAAATTCAATGTGGGCTCCAACTCTTTCCACCAGCTTCTGGAGCCGCCCAGGAATGGCGTCCACTGACTTTAGCAGGAACTCCGGCGGGATGGAGGACATGACTTCCCGAATTCGGTCCTCCAGTTCTTCCAATGTCCTCGGTTTGGTGCGGTAGACTTCTTCCTTTACCCACCCCCAAAGAGAGAAGTCGCACGGTGTCAAGTCGGGGCTCCTGGCTGGCCATTGATGTGGACCACGACGACCCATCCAACGCCCAGGGAAGTGGGCATCCAGCCACTCACGGACAACAAGAGCGAAGTGCGGAGGGGCGCCATCTTGCATAAATATCAGATCTTTGGGGGTGGGTAAAGGAAGAAGTCTACCGCACCAAACCGAGGACATTGGAAGAACTGGAAGACCGAATTCGGGAAGTCATGTCCTCCATCCCGCCGGAGTTCCTGCTAAAGTCAGTGGACGCCATTCCTGGGCGGCTCCAGAAGCTGGTGGAAAGAGTTGGAGCCCACATTGAATTTTAGAGAAAACCTACCATGTATGCCTACCTTTTCATATTATTTCTTCTGAAATAAATGGATAATATACATGTTTTTTTACCAATCCAAAATAGGGAGCTACTTTCCGCCCACCCTGTATATATATATATATATATATATATATATATATATATATATATATATATATATATATATATATAATATATATATATATATATATACTGCTCAATTTTTTTTCTTTTATAGAAGACAGTAAATGGAGGTTGCTTCTAGAATTAGAATCATGTGACATTTTTAGCGTACACGGACAGAATTTTCTCTAAGGTTGTTATAAATGGGTGTATATGAAAGGTTAGAAATTTGCAACAGTTTTGCACATAGAGTTAAATAACGGAAGAATGTGTGAAATCTAAAAATAAAATTAACAATAATAAACTATAAATTATAATGGAGTGGTCTATTAATTGTCATCGTACGACCTTCATATCCTTTCTTGTCTCATAATTCAACTAATTTTTTTAATTTCCTCACAATGGCTTAGTGAGATTGTGGCTCTCGAAACTAAAAACTTCCGTGATAAATCGTTCTTGCAAAACTCAAGAACTAAACCACCCATAAATGACACGCGCAATTAAGTAAACCATAATCAACAAAGTTACTATAAATAACTGAAGTAATGTCATCGTACGGTTACCATAAATAATCATTTATAGACGTAAAAGCTGATGAGAACTTAGCGTATATAGACGAGATCTTGATAAAGGCTTCATTCTATGTGACCCCCTCCTCGGAAGTGGCGAGGACAAATGTAAAAAACGCCAGAGAACGCGGTTAAAGTTGTACAAAATTTGAAATGTGAAGCTTAGCTACTACTACTTCCTAGGTAGGAGGACCTCATGTAGAGTCAATTTGAAAAAGTTTTCACGAAACTCAATCATGTTTCATACTGACGACATCGAGAACTCTTTTGAATCAATTGCACGCGCGCTCTTAAAAAAAAAGAGATTATAGAAGATTAAAGCGTAAAGTCTTATTAGAACCATTTTCTATAGTCCGCTTTTCCAACGATCAAAATTAATGACAACATAACATAAAAGTCTTAACTCTCGAGACTGAGCCGCGTTAACAATCAGTCAAGCGAATCCAACGTTATTTAAACAATACCAGGGAGAAATTTATTAACAAATTAATACAATTTTCACGAGGAAATAACTTCTTTCGTTTCCCAAAAATGAGATAAAACGCGGTATTAATAAACATTTTATGAAGATTTACTGCCGCAATTCCGCAGAGTAAGAAACTAATGACGGAACATAAGTATTTGTATACCGTATTCGTAGGAAAAAAATCGCTTCCAGAAAATAATGATCTGCCACATGTATAACATTTCTCGTTTGACACACACACACACACACACACACACACACACACACACACACACACACACACACACACGAATTTGGGATGAATATACTTTTGTAGGGATAACAATGAATAAATGAAAATCCTTAAACTTGTTTAAAGTTAATATAATGACGATTGCAATACAAAATCTCGATGTGAACGTGTGAAATAAGCGAGAGAAGCCACATTCTGATTAGAGCTTCAATTAATCAGATTCGTCGTTATATTCCGAGTAGTTTCAATGACAAAGACTCGCCACTGAACTAATGATATTCTTCCATTTATTATACGGCGATGAACCACGAATCACACGCATTTATTTCGTAGAAGAGAAGAACGAGTTTTAACGCTAGAGAGTAAATAATGACTTACATTATACGAATTTGGGAAACTATATGAAGGTAAAAGTGGCTTATCACGGAGACACACGGAGGGCAAAGGACGAGGGATCGGGTATAATTTCCCTTCATGGCTCGGGAAAAGCGAGATAAATGAAGGAGGACAGATAGATATACGTGTTCAAAGTCCACAACGAACCGATTCCTTATAAATAGTTAATAATAGTCAGTCACAAATCACAATTCTATATATTAAAATAGAAACGGAGGAGAGGTAAACCACAAACGAAAATGACTCGAATGAGAATATAAGACAGAATACAGGGTGTCCCATATGTCCAGTCTCGTAGGAAAATTTATTTTAAATTAAATTTACAAAAGTAATACATTAGATCTAAAACAAATGTTCAAATTGAGGTTTTATTTTGGGACCTTTTATTTTGTTGCGAGTAGAATAACGAGCAATGGCTAATATGGATGCGAATTACACTCGTGAGGAAAAGGCTTCCACCTTTTCCTCACCATTGTAACCCACTTATGGGACACCCTGTATAAGAAATAAACGTTTTGGCAGCACACCCCAAAAAATCATTAAATTTCGGGGAAAAAAAAAAAGGGATTTTAGACGAAGTCCGTCCCTCCATCCATCCATGAGTCTTCTTTCCTCCCTCACCTGTTGCGGTACTTCCTCATTACTTTGGTGTTCCCTCCAGCTTATCTTTAGCATTCTTCTCCAAATCCACATTTCAAAACTTTCCAGGAGTTTCTTTTCAGTTGTTTTCAGTGTCCATGTTTGTGCTCCATACAGTACCACACTCCATATCAAGCTTTTTACTAATTTTTTCTTCAGTTTGAAGTTGAGTTCACCCGTAAGTAGTCTTCTCTGTCTCTCAAAAACTACCTTACCCATACCAATTCTAAATCTTACTTCCTTATTGCAATCTCCATTGTTGGTTAATAAACTTCCCAGATATTTAAACTGCTCAGCTTCTTCTAAGGTCCGATTTCCTATCGTTAGGTTCTTTGTGCTCCTTTCCTTCTTGCAATTTTCATTACCTTTATCTTGGTCTCATTAATTCTCATTCCTAATTCTTCCGCCGTTGTTGTCAAGCTATTGACCATTCTTTGCAGTCCTTCCTCAGTACTACAAACAAATGCCTTGTCACCTGCAAACCCTACAGATTTGACCAATTTACCTCCCACTCTGATTCCCTCTTCCAGATCTGAGTGCTTCTATTATCATTGCTTCCGCATAGATGTTAAATAACACGGGGGACAGGGAGCATCCTTGCCTGACCCCTCTCCCAACCAATCCAGGCTCCGATTCTCCTCCTGCAACTTCAACATTCACAGTCTGCCCAAGATATAGATTTTTTTATTAGCCTATGGTCCCTCCAGTCAACATTAATATTCTTCAATATTTCCATTAGTTTCCTCCATTGGACTCTGTCAAAAGTTTTTTCAAAGTCAATAAAGCAAACGAACATTTCCTGATCATGTTCCAGCACTCTCTCCCCCATCATTTTCATAATACCAATAGCTTCTCTTGTTCCTCATTTTGACTTAAATCCAAACTAATCCTCTCCAATGTACTGCTCAGTTCTGTTCGTTAGTCTTCTGGTTAGTATCCTTAGCATTATTTTTGATGCATGGCTGACCAAGCTTATGGTTCGAAATTCTGAACACTTGGTGGCTCTCGGTTTCTTTTAGACAAAGTACCGTGTTCGAAATTATGATGTCCATTTTGTGAAAACTAAAATATGATAAATAAATTAAGTTACTTTAAAATAGAATTGATTTGGACTAAATACCGCATAAAATTATATTTACTCGGAACTCGGTTAGATTTCATGTGGAAAATTTGAAAATGATTAATTAAAAGTAAACATAATCTTTGTTTAATGCAAACAAAATTTATTTTCAACCACCACTATTTATGTTGTTTAATTTTAATGAAAGTGAGCCAAATAATTTTAAACACGGTACTTTTTTAGTCTAAAATCAAGTTTTTTGTTGAACTTAAAGTTGTTCTTTTTTAAGTTGGGTGTACACACCACTGTTGAGCTTACAAATGGCGACATCAACGTCGGGGAATGTTATGGTGAGTTTGGGGTTGGAGAGATTCGTATAAAGTCGTAGCGCAGCATCTTTCAGTACCAGGCAATCCTTTTCTGGATGTACTTCATCAGGGAATGACTTCAATTTTTATCATTAACAGCTATTCATTAAGGAATGACTTCAATTTTGATCATTAACAGATACATGATCTCCGCACCTCACTCTCACGAGCTCTACGTATGAGCTCGATAATAAATAGAAGGTTCAGGTGTAACCAATTCGCGTTGCAATATCTTTAATCAACATCCAACAAACTTAATTAAAGAATAATTAAAAAGTAAACCTTTACAACGCATAAAAGACATTTTATATATATATATATATTTCTTCTTCTGCAGCTTAAATCCCATCTCTATATGGGGTCGCTGTTCTTGATGAGTCTCCTCCATTCTCTTCTGTTACGCACCATGTCCTCGTCCAAATTTTTCTCCCGGATGTCTGCCGCCACGCAATCCCTCCACCTCGTGTTCGGTCTACCTCTTCTTCTCCGTCCCGGCACCTCCATTTCCAGCACCCTACGTCCCACGTAATCCTCCTCTCTTCTCATCATGTGCCCATACCATCTCAGTCTGGCTTCTTGGACTTTTCTTGACACCTCTACTACTTTCACCGTTCCTCTAATGCGTTCGTTTCTGATTCGATCCCTTCTAGTTACACCGCACATCCATCGCAACATTTTCATTTCAGCCACATCCATCTTTCTGTCACTAGTCCTCTTCATTGGCACCGTCTCCATTCCGTACAACATGGCTGGCCTAACCACTGTTTTGAAGACCTTCCCTTTCAGCTTCATCGGCATCTTACGATCACAAAGAACTCCAGACACCTCTCTCTAGCTCCTCCATCCCGACTGTATCCTACGATTCACCTCTCCCTCTGCTCCCCCCTCTGCCTCGATTGTTGATCCCAAGTATTTAAAACGATCTACCTGTTTGATCAGTTCACCGTTTAACATCACTCCCCCTCCTTCATCCGGTTGTACATTACATCTCAGATATTCAGTCTTTTTCCGACTAACTTTCATACCTCTACTTTCCACTGCCTCCTTCCAATTTTCTAGCTATTGTTCTACCTCCTGTCTTGTCTCTGCGCACAACACTACATCATCGGCATACATCATGCAACAAGGAGCAACCCCTCTAACCTCCTCAGTCAACACATCCAACACCACGTTGAATAAGAATGGACTCAGTGCTGACCCCTGATGCAGACCAACCCCAACTCCAAAACTCTCCGTCACACCAACACACCACCTCACTTTCGTCGTAACCCCTCTATACATTTCCTGAATCAATCTGACGTACTTCTCTGGGATCATCATCTCCCTCAGGCACCTCCAAACCTCTTGTCTCGGTGTCCTATCATACGCCTTCTCTAAGTCTATGAAAACCATGTGCAATGCCTTCTGTCCTTCCCTGTACCTTTCCTCCAACTGTCGTAATGCAAAAATAGCATCAGAAGTACTTCGTCCGGGCATAAAACCGAATTGCTCTGTCGACACGCCTGCCTCCTCCCTCAGCATTAAGTCTACAATTCGCTCCCACACCTTCATGGTGTGCGATATCAGCTTGATACCCCTATAATTTGAGCATTCCTGCGTATCCCCTCTCTCTTTGAATATGGGTACTATGATACTGGCACGCCATTCCTCTGGGACCACTCTTGGTCGCAGAGCTTTTCCATAAGATCATGCAGGAGATCCAATCCTTCATCGCCAAGTGTCTTCCATGCCTCTGCCGGTATCTCATCAGGACCCGTTGCTTTACCACTCTTCATTTTATCCAACGCCGCCTTCACTTCCGCTCTTTCCACCTTCCTCGTCATTGCCATATTCGATAGTCCATCCTCATGGACCAACTTAGGGTTTTCCTCATTTAATAGTTCCTCAAAATATTCCTTCCATCTAACCTGTATATCTTTCTCCGCACTACTGTCCCATCCTCTCTTTTAACCTGTTTCACTTGAGTAAAATCCTTTGTGGCTTTATTCCTGCTTTTAGCCAACCTGAATATTTCCTTTTGCCCCTCTCGAGTTTCTAATTTCTCATACAGATCACGACATGCATGGGCTTTTGCCAGTGCCACCGCCTTTTTTGCCCGTTTCTTTGCGTTCTTATATACTTCCTTCCGCTCACCCGACCTAGTTTCCTCCCACATTTTCTTTGCTTGTTTCTTACATTGTAGGGACTCTAGGATGTCATCATTATACCATATATAAAGGGTGATCCAGAGAAATGGGACCCAAAAGAAACCCCTGTAACTCTTAAAGTATAAGTCCTTTTATAAAATCATACGCATCATTCGAAAGAGGATAGTTAGAAGTTTGTACAGGATTGTATAGGTTTTGACAATACAAGACAAGACAAGACAAGATAAGATACAAAACAAAATAAAAGTGTTAGTTAAAACTAACCCTTCAAGATGACTGCATGGACTGTGGAACAGCTGCGTTTCATAACTGAGCAATATTATGAACATGGAAGAAGTGTAGTTTCAGCTCTTAGAAGTGAACTGCTTAGAGAACAATTTAAATCTGTGTTCAGCACCCCTAAGTCCGAGATGGAAGTGGAAAACCCAGACGAGTTTTTCGACATTGATACAAATCAACCAAGAACAAATCCCGGCACAAACCTATTAATGGACTTCGAGTTCACGGAAGGAGATGTAATTACGGCCTTATCACAGATGCGAGAGAATTCAGCGCCAGGGCCAGACACATGGAGTGCCACATTTCTGAAGAAATGCAAAGAGAGTATTGCAAAACCGCTATACTTATTATGGAGGAAATCACTCGACACAGGACAAATTCCACTCCCCTTAAAGAACGCGAACATTGCCCCCCTATTTAAAGGTAGTGACAGAGCAATGCCCAAAAATTATCGGCCAGTGGCTCTCACCCCACACCTTATAAAGTGTTTTGAACGCAGAGTAATTAGAGGCAAAACTACCTACTACCTACAAGAAAAAGACTTGTACAACCCAAATCAACATGGCTTCAGGGCGAGTAGATCATGCCTGTCACAGCTACTAGACCACCAGGAGAAAATATGAGGAACATTGTGTCGAGGACAAAACATTGATGTAATATATACGGACTTTGCTAAAGCCTTCGATAAATGTGACCATGGAATCATAGCACACAAACTTAAGGATACAGGAATTACTGGAAAGCTAGGAAGGTGGATATTTAATTTCTTGATGCAAAGAACGCAAAGAGTGGTGGTAAACGGAGTTAAATCGGAAGTCTCGGAAGTCGTGAGCTCTGTCCCACAAGGGACAGTATTAGCTCCCTTGCTGTTCATAATAATGATTGCAGATAGGGATGCAGATATTAAGGACAGTATTGTATCATGCTTCGCAGATGACAAATATATGTAAGGAAATATTGAACGAAGATGACATAAGAAAACTACAAAACGACATTGAAACATTATTCCAGTGGGCAGAAGACAACAATATGAAGTTCAACGAAGAAAAATTCCAACTTCTAAGATATGGTAATAACAAAGAGCTACAGAAAAAAGGGTACAAAACTCCGCAAGCCAAACAGATAACACCAAATCCACAAGTCAGGGATCTTGGAGTAGTAATGTCGTCGGATGCAGAATTCAGAGAGCACTATAAAATCAAAATCACAACGGCTAGAAAAATAATGGGAATCATCGGGAGGAGCTTCCGCAGCAGAAAAGCAAACATCATGCTCAAATTATGGAAGAGTCTATATCCTACCAATAATTGAGTATTGCTCAGTACTCACAAGCCACACAGAAAGAGAGACATTGCGAGCATTGAAGCTATACAAAGGACTTTTACGTCTAAGATAGAGGAAACGGAAGGTGAAGACTACTGGTCTCGACTACAATCCCTGGAACTCTACTCTCTTGAAAGAAGGCGCGAGCGGTACACAATAATATACATATGGAAAATACTTGAGGGCTCTGTCCCTAACCTCAGAAATGAAATAGAAACAAACTGGAATGAGAGAAGAGGCAGATTTTGTACCGCCCCAGCTGCGGTGGGACAAGGAGCCATGAAAACGAGGATGGAAAATACTCTCAGAATACGGGGCCCAAAGCTTTTCAATGTCCTTCCAAAAGAAGTGAGGAATCTCCAGCACACCGACCTGAATTACTTGAAGAACCAGCTGGACAGATTCTTGTACAAAGTCCCTGACCAGCCACGCGTGGCTGGCTACGAGGGCAGGAGGAGATCAGAGAGCAATTCCCTCCTTCACCAAGTCCCGCAAATGAGGCGGGATGCTGCAGAGGGGTCGACCGCAGGTCGATCCTGAACCGTCGTTAAAACTCAACAAAAGTATATATATATATATATATCACATTTTGTGTTTCCAGTTACAAAATAGGATATCTGCCAATTGGAGGCGATAGAGGGAAGAATAAGCTGTCTTTTCAAACAGAAAACGCATTTTGCCGATTTTGTCGCTTATCTCCTTTCTCCCGCTGCACTACTCATATAATGCGCTTCGGTGGTGTAGTGGTTAGCATCGCTGACTACGAATCCACTGGCCCCCTGGTTCAATTCCTGGTGACGGCAGGCGGCGCGCGGCGCGCGGCAAATCCAGCTGTTCATCCTTCATACAATAAAAATTAGTTGGTAGATAAACGAGTACTCTGGGTAGCCTAGTGGTTAAGACACTGGGTTGTTGATCGGGAGATCAAGTCCGGGCGAGGACTTTCACCACCTGTGGTGGGTCGTGGGTCGGATTCCACATATAAGCTGTAGGTCTAAGGTGGAGCAACAAGCTTGACCTTCGTCAGAATGAACAATTATATATACCGGTGTGTGTGTATATATATATCATGGATTACGAATGGGGGTGAGGAAACTGTGGAGGCGGTACAGCGCACCTAACCTCTTATAAACTATTTTAGAAAGAGAGTATATGTGATATTTCCGGGAAAGATCACGAGAAAAGGAAACGCCAAGAATGTTAAGAGAAGAGGAAGGACTGAGTTGTGTGTTGATGAAGATAAGGGGATAGAGTCGTGTGGAAGATTTTGACGAGTACACAGATGGAGGAACTAAGTTTTTGAGGCATTGAAAGCCACAAGTTTTTCTCTGCCCCAATTAGATATAGCAGAAAGATCAGAGGTCAGGTGCTCCATAGCTGTACTATGCGAATCATGGAATGACTGTTGAGAGGGACGCTTTGGGAAGCGGGTGGAGAAGTGAAGAGTGGAATCATCGGCATAGGAGTGAATAGGACAGGAAGTGCGAGTTAAAAGATCATTAATAAATACATGGAAAAGAGTGGGTGACAGGACAGAACCCTAACAACCACCACTGTTAATAGCTTTAGGAGATGAACAGTGGCCATCTACAACCGCAGCTATAGATCGACCAGAAAGGAAATTAGAGATGAAGGAACGAGACGCTCATATATATATATATAAAACCTTTGGTTAGCTTCCGCCCGAATTGTTCATTCTGACGAAGGTCAAGCTTTTCACTCCACCTTAGACCTACAGTTTAACGTCGAATCCGAACCACACCCCATCAGCAGCCCAGCGTCTTAATCACTAGGCCACCTAAGGTACCCATTTATCTACCAACCACTTTCTTTATTGTGTGGAAGGATGAACAGCTGGGTTTTGCTGCGCGCCGGCTGCCGTCAGATCTCGAACCCGGGGGCTATGGATTCGTAGTCAGCGACGCTAACCACTACACCACCGAGGCGCATATATATATATATATATATATATATATATATATATATATATATATATATATATACATATATACATACATACATATACAATATACATACACATATATACATACATATATATACACACACATATACATACATACATATACACACACACACATATATATATATACATATACACACATATACATATATATATATATATATATATATACACACACACACATATATATATACATATATATACATATATATATATATATATCCCCGCAAGGGGGTTCTAAGCTCGTGCTCTTGAGTGCTCTTTGTGCTCGTTTGTACGTGCTTGTTCCTGGAGGTTTCACGTGCGCCCTCCCGGCCCTAGCACCCAAGGATGATGGGGCTCGACCCTGCAGTCCTTGGTCTTTTTCCACTTCGACTGTCCCCTCCACCCTTTCTTTTTCCTCTGTCTTTCCTCTCACTTTTTCTTTGTTTTTCCGCTGAGATATGCCCTTTAAATAGAGGCGAATCGGTTCTTCCTGAACTAAAAAAAAAATATATATATATATATTATATATATATATATATATATATATATATAATATATATATACACATACATATATATATATATACATATATACACATACATATATACATACACACACATATATATATATATATATATATATATATATATATATTATATATATATGGTCTGGCGAATTTTCATGAAAATGAAAAGGTTTATTGGCAGACTATAGTCCATATGACAAATATTATTAATACAATGACAGTTAACATACTAATGGGAGAAATATACAGGGTGTTTCAGGAGGAAACCTTTGCTTATGTTGAAGTTATTTGAAAGTTGGATAATGGCAGACTCAAGAATATTTCTATTAACAATGTTGCTTGAATGGAATAAAACTGAAGCATTATTCCAATCAATACAGTGGGCTAACTCTGACAAATGGACAAAAAGGGCACTGGACAACTGTCCTGTTCTAACGGAATATTGATGCTGTTTTATACGTGTGTGCAAATCCTTTCCCGTCTGACCTATGTAAAAGGAATCACATTGTTTACAACCAATTTTATAGATAATGCCTGAATTATTGGTAGGGCTATTTTTTACTATGATATTTTTCACAATATTGTTATATGAAAATACTACATTAATATCCAAAAGTTTAAGTACATTAGCAATGCCTAAAAAGCCCGGGAAAAATGGAAGTACTAAAATATTTTTTGACAAAGTACGAGTGTTAATATTGACACGATAGAAAGTTCGTTTTGCCTTGTTGAGACAAGATTCCATAAACGCAGATGGATAACACAAATCACTTCCAATACCGTTGATTTTTTCCAATTCGGCATCGATGTATTCCGGACTGGCGATCCTAAGGGCGCCATTTTGTGTTTCCTTTCCTTCGTGGTTTTATTCATCATATATATATATATATATATATATATATATAGTACATATGTGTGTGTGTGTGTGTGTGTGTGTGTGTATTAAATAAAGGTTATCAGGGATGAAAGAAATACTTTCATTATAAATAAACACTGTTTGACGCATTTTCCGATCACAAAATAATAAAGGAGTTATCGAAGAGAGGAAAAAATCATATAACCTCTAACGTCAAGAGCGTCTAATAGTTTGGTCGCTTTCGAATCGACGTAAAAAAAAAAATGCTTTCAATGCTCGTGGAAAAGTATCGGGAAAAGTATCGGGAAAAGTATCGGGAAAAGTATCGGGAAAAGTATCGGGAGGGGACGAGAACGGGGAGGCTATATTTGTTCAAAACGGAACCGCGGCGCAAGGTGGAGGGCGTAAAGAAGGGGCTGATAGAGAAGGGTGGGAAGGGGCCTACTGATGGCCCAAAGAAACCGAAGGATGTAGCTGCTGGTCGGGTTGGGTCGGCTCGTGTAACTGCGTCTATGGGTGGCGACGGGTTTCGAAAGGTCTCGAGCAAGAAGGCTGCGAAGCCGAAGCCTGAGACCCCAGTTGCCCCTGTCAGGACCTCCAGCCGCTTTAGTCTCCTGTGCTCGAAGGAGGAAGACACCGTTTTAATTGGGGACTCGCAGATCAAGAGCCAGGAGAAGTACTTTGCTTCTGCAAACCGGGATGGGAAGAAGGTAAGGTGCTTACCTGGGCGGGGAACGGCGCATTTAAGGAAGGAGGTAGAGAAGGTGCGCGTGGCTAGTCGGAGGACTGCGATCGTTGTCCACGCTGGTGGCAACGACCTGTTCCTCAAAGGCGGTAGGGTAGGTCTTACAGAAGGGATCATCACCGAGATCATGTCTCCTGCGGATGATCTAAAACTGAAGACAGACATGGGAATGTTAATAGATATTTTACCGCGAATGAATGCCAGTGACCACGCGCTCAGTAAGGTCATTGGCATCAACGAGAGGGTGCAAGACTTGTGCGTCCCGCTGGGCGAGAGGTTTATTGACCCGATCGACGCATTTTCGGGTAGGTGGGACCCTTACTAGAGGGATGGTGTCCACCTCAATAACAAGGGTAAAGGTGTGCTAGGCGCGCTGCTCGACCGGCACCTATACAGAATGGTGAGGTCGAGTCCGGGGAGAGATGATGGGCCCCCACCGGGGAGGAACGATGATGAGCCGGTGGCGGACGTACCTTCAACTGAAGGGTGCGTCCAGGTACAGGTGGATGACCCTCCTTCCACGTTGGAGGGGACTCAGGCTCCTGCGGAAGTTGCCCCCTCGTTAGTGAGGGGCTCTTCAACTCCCGACAGCCCTGGCTGTTCGGGAAACTGGTCGTGTTAGGGGGCGGTCAGAATAGGAAAGGCTCCCTCCGTGCAATGCGCGTTTTAATGCTAGGTCGATTAGGAACAAGTTTTGCGAGCTACGGGCGCTCTTAGCATCAGAATACCAGGATATCGTTGCTATCACCGAGTGCTGGATTCATACTGATCGTAGGGACTACGTTGGAGAGTTCGAAATTCCCGGGTATAGAATGTTTCGCAAAGACCACACCCGTGGGGAGGGGGGGGGGTACTAATATACGTCAGGGACACGTTGAGCCCGGTTGACTGCCAGTTCCGATCGGAACGGGAGCTGCTTGGCGTCGATCTGAATGTAGGAGGGACGAGCTATAGGTTAATCTTGGTGTACAGACCTCCGCATCTCCTCCTCGAGGAGGATACAGCCCTGTACACCGAACTCAGTAGCCTACTAGGGGATAGGGTGTGTGTAGTTTTAGACTTCAACTGTCGCGGCATAAAGTGGGAAAACAGGACTGCTAATGCTGAAGGGAGGAGGCTAGTTGACTTTGCTGATGAGAACTTCCTCACTCAGTGGGTCAATGAGCCTACACGAGGCGAAAGCGTTCTAGACTTAGTATTCACGACCGAAGACAACCTCGTCACTGGCCTCACCGTTGACGAATCGTTGGGCGGGAGTGATCACGGTCTGATTAGGTTCCGTGCGTGCGTCCCTCGGGTGAAGCGTAGTAACTCGAGAGGCAGTAAGCTCGATCTACGGAGGGCGGACTTTGTTAGCCTCCGGGATAGCGTAGGTGAGATGGGGTTAGAGGGCAGCGGCGATGTTGAGCGAGTGTGGAGTGCATTCCGGGACGAGTTTATGGTGCTGCAGTCTGCTGCCATACCCTCAAAACCGGTCACCCCTGCTTCAACGCACCCTAAGTGGTTCAATCGTGACATCGCTTCGGCTATCCGAAATAGGAAAGTAGCGTATAGGAGGGCGAAGGCCAATCGTTCCCATGAAAACACTGAAGCGTATGTCCGCCTGTGTCGGGAAGTGAAGGCGAAGGTTAGGCTAGCGAAACGTAACGAAGAACTACGGGGGGCAAGCCTCTGCAACGGGAACCCTAAAGAGTTCTTCAGTTATGTTAATAGTAGAAAGCCCATTAGAAGCATAAAGGACCGAAGCGGAGTTCTGCGGACCTCCGCCGCGGACATCGCCAATGTGCTTAATGAGTACTTTGCGGGAGTGTTCACCAGGGAGGACACCCGCATCATCCCCGAAGGTGCTGGCCTGGATAGTGTTCGATGTACCGCGACAGTCGTTGCCGATAGAATAGACGAACTGAGCGCGTTCAAGGCTCCTGGGCCAGACCAATTTCTCCCCAGAGTGTTGAGGGAGGTGCGCGACCAGGTGGCTCCCCACCTGGCTACAGTCTTCAACAAATCGTTGGAGACGGGCCAGGTGCCTGGTGACTGGAGGGAAGCCAACGTGACGCCTATCTTTAAGAAAGGGGATCACGAAAGTCTTGGGAACTATCGTCCCATTAGTCTCACTTCAGTTGTAGGTAAATTATTAGAGGGGATAATAGCGGATAGGATCGTTGACCATTTGAATTCTTACAAGCTGCTTGTGGACTCCCAACATGGGTTAAGACGGCATAGGTCGTTCGTGTCTCACCTACTTGCTCGAGTTTTTCCACGTCATGTTGGGTGAGTATAAGAGTAGGGCGATTGATATACTTTATCTCGACTTTCAGAAAGCCTTTGATAAGGTACCTCACCGCCGGCTAATGGCGAAAGTCCGCGCGCTAGGTATTGGTGGGGAAGTATGTAGGTGGATTGAAAACTGGCTGAAGAATAGGCGGCAGAGGGTTGTAATTAAAGGGGCTAGTTCGGGTTGGGCCTCGATCACTAGTGGGGTTCCTCAGGGTTCCGTTTTGGGGCCGCTGTTGTTTATCATTTACATAAATGATATAGACGGTGGCATCGTCAGTCGGATCACCAAATTTGCTGATGACACCAAGCTTGGGGCCAATGTTGGGACGCCGGAGGTGATCGAGGAACTGCGTGCGGACCTAGGTAGGATAGGAGAGTGGTCCGAAAAATGGCAAATGCCGTTTAACTTGGGTAAATGCAAGGTGATGCACATTGGCTACGCCAATCCCAAGTCGGACTACTCGATGTTGGGGAGTAATATCGAGGCGACTGATCTGGAAAAGGCCTTGGGTGTGCTAATTAGCAGCGACCTTAAGTTTACCGTTTCGATAGGCATTTTAAAAATATTAACGTTGTTTAATATAATAATAAAACAATCCCCCTTTTCCCTCTCCCTCGTTAAAATTATTAACGTTGTTTAATATAATAAAACAAATCGCAACAGGAGCTCTAGGGGTGGTGATCGAGGATGAGTCTGTTGACAATAATGCCAGCTTGTGACATGCCAGTGTGATATGCCAGAAAAAAAAAAATAGACTAACACGATCGTAGATGTAGCTCGTAGCGTAAACTAACCCACTTTTTGTTTTACTTTACCTACTTTTTTTCTTCTCTTCTTATCCTCTTCTTACTTGCATGTCTGTAGTTTGCATGGTATGATAGTGAGTTAAGACTGTGTTTGCATGGTTTGTAAGCGTTCTTATTTTACTTCTTTTCATCTTTCACCCCTTTCTTATTCTCTCCGACTATTTTTCTGACTTGTCGGCAGTGGCCGACTGATGATGATGGTGAGCCTTTCTTTCTCTTTTTCTGAACGAATGTTAACCCATGAGTGATAGGTGTTGCTACTTACTTAACCTTTTATTCTCTTCTCTTAACCCTCTACTCTTTCCTTTCTCTCGGGCTAACCTTAGAGTGGATCTTAGGGTCTTTGTTAGCCTTAGCTTCTGTAGATCTGTAGATAGATTGGTAGAGAAAGATAGATGCTGTAATCTATATAGTACTATGTTTAACATGTTCTCTCCAAATCCTTTTATTTTGTTAATCAGGGATGGCTGAAGGACAAGGGAGGACTAATGCCACAAATACCGAACGATACTCGGTGGAGCTCACAGGAAGCTTGTGTAGACATATTTATAAAAATTTTCATAAATACATGGAAATCAATACTGAGCAAGAAATTGATGGAAAAATTGTCACTGCCCTGAACAATGCAGGCTTATACAGAGAGGCCCTTCACCTTCAGAAGCAGCTAAAGGAAGTTGCTATTGCACTTGATAAGGTATACTTAGCTATGAAAATTTGGTTACATTTTTAAGTATGGTACATCTGCTACTTAATTATTTTAATACCTACTCTACTTTTATTTTAATTAATTAATGCTTTGAGTAAAAATTTTATTTATACTTTATCTGGGATTTATTATTATAATCAGTGTAATCAAATTTTTGCAGCTTCAAAGTGATTCAGCAACTTTGTCAACTGCTGTTGAAACGTGGATACAGCTCTTGCAAAGTGAAGACCTCAAGCCATACAGAGCTCAAATTAAAAAAAGAATGACTGATGCTGTGGAACCATTGTTATAATATATTCTTTATGGTTTTATAGGAATATATATATATATATATATATATATATATATATATATAATATATATATATTATATATATATATATATATTAACAAGAGCAGAATTTGATGAAGAGCAAGCAATGGCAGCAGAACAGTGGATAATCAGCAACAAGCCTCAATATCTAACATATTTTCTGGCTTTCAAAATAAAAGACGAACCTTTTCTCAGTATCAATGTTTAATAACACTGGTCTACAGCCAAAATGCTTCGGAAATAAAAGTAGTCAATCTTTACTAATTTTGGGTCACTGAATACGAAAATGATGCCTAAAATTGCCAATTGGCTCTATTTATAAAGATATCAGGCAACCCTGCACCCTACTAACTGGACTGCATCTGTCGCGTAATATGTAGACGCCTGTGACACATCGACGCATTGACTCTACTGCGCATACGTAGTTATATTTTTTTATTTTAATAAATTAATGTAAATATATACATATATATACAATAAAATGTGTAGCGTATCGACAAGAAATAGACCAACAAATCGACAGACATACTTTCTTTCCACGCTACCATAAAACAGTTTGGAACACACGTGGGCTAACAAACAATGGAAAGTCTGTTCCTTCCCAAGGCGCGAAAGTAAGTTTTTATCAACCCAAAGACGCGTGGACAAAGCGTCTTAAGAATGAAGTCTACGTCACAGGCCTACGGTATAAAAGGAGCTTCCACTTTATACTCACTCTCACTCACCCGTACGCTCACCATCGAACGTCCACCAACCGCTGTCCGGCCCCCTGGCCGAGGGGCCACGGCCGCTACTTTCTTCAGGGCCTACAATTTGTCTTCACGTAAGATCTAAAGACCACCTGCAGAAGCAATCCAACGAGGCCCAACCGGAATCACTTCGGGCCTGCGGTTTGCCGGGTCGGCCTTCAAGTTTCTCCACGTTCCTCGAGATATCTTCCGCACCACAGGCCTACGCCTGCAATATCACAAGGCCAGCCTGCACCTCGAGAAGTAACATCACCTCAGGCCTCCACGAAGCCTACATCCATCATCTCAAGAGGCTTAATGGACAACGACAACCAGAATCTGCGTAATAGGTTCGTCGTCAACTCGCCTTCAACAAAGTTTACGTCACCATAAGCTAAGTACATCATATTCTAAGTACTCTTGAAGCCTACATTAGCCTACCGCCGAACGGTAGGCTATACTCCCAAAGTGTGTATTTACGCGTTCCAACTGACTCACGTGAAAGAACGCAGTAGGCCTATCATCCTAGTCAAGTGTCATTTCAATACCTTATTCCGCGTATCATCCGTCATTATGTTCAGTTCACATTTACGTGTTAACCAAATGTTCTTTTGACGTAATCATTTAACATCACATAATGATCTTGTATATAAATGATATTTGTGTATTTGTCAAGCATTTCAATTCATTATTAGGCCACATCAATTATTCTATGTGCATCCATGCAATCATTTAGCCTACTTAATCAGTGTCAAGTATTCCATTCAATGTACCAAACGCACGTGCATTCTTTATATCAGTTACTAGGCCTATTCAATGTTACATGTCGCATGCCATTTACATACCATCGATGAGTATTACCTTATTTATTACGTGTCAATTAAGCTATTAACATTTCATCTTATTAGCTAAGCCTATGCCATAAGCATAACGTAAAACTACCAATTAATTACTGTCAATTCTTTGTTATATCACAGTGAATAAAATAACGGATTTATTTTCATAATAAACTACAAAAGTAAGGTGTCTTTCATAACCTTAATATTAATTTGCTTGAGCGTAAATCAAGCTGGTGACCCTCACTGCCATTTCGGTCACTTCCAATAGTATGGTGGATCTAATCAAATAACCATTCATTCCAATCGGTGATACTGTATAACTATATAAATTATTAACCCAGCCTATCATTATAAAGCAATCAGTCATTGCCTTAATCAATCGTTGCATACAATTAAATCATTATCACCTAAAACGGCTAAAACTAGCTCCACTATAAATGTAATTTTAAATTTATCTATTACATTATGTATTTGTAAATTATTTATTAAAAAATAGATTGGATCATTTTAACATATTGCTTCCCATAATGTTTTTGATATTAATATAAATGGAATACTAACCTAACTTAACCTTACCTAATTTAAAATTTTTAAAATGCAATGTAATTACATTAATTTATTAAAATTTAAAAAAATATAACCGCGCATGCGCAGTAGAGTCAAGGCGTCGATGTGTCACAGGCGTCTACATATTACGCCACAGCATCAGTTCATTCGCGGAAGTCATACAGTGCACCCTTGTCAAACTCTTTTTAGTTTGCTTTTGATACTGAATTTTTTTTAGCCTAATTTGAACAAAGATGCCTCGTAATTGTGTGAACAGTGTAGATAACTTCTGTTGTTTGTGGAGAATTGACTTTTGCATCACAAAAGCGTGCTATAACCGCCGTGATTAGGAAAGCCTATCACCTTTATTTTGGCTGTAAGATTGGAGATCAAGACAAGAGCTGGGCCCCACATATATGCTGCAATACTTGTGCAACAAACCTTCGCCAGTGGTTGAATCGGAAAAGGAAATATATGCCTTTTGCAGTGCCAATGGTGTGGAGGGAACCAACAGATCATGTCAGCAATTGTTACTTCTGCATGGTGCCTCCAGTCAAGAAAGGTATTTGCAAGAAGACCCTGAATTTGTTTATAACTTGACATCTTCTAAACCGCACATGACAACTCAGAATGAATTAAACGACCTTATCAGAGATTTAGAACTGCCAAAGAGTAAGGCAGAGCTGTTGGGCTCCAGATTGCAGCAGTGGAATCTCCTCGCTGAAAATGTTAGTGTGTAAGTTTCGTGACCGTCAAAAAGATTTTGTCCCATTCTTCATCATGGAAGGTGACCTTGTAGCTTGCAATGACATCGATGGTCTGATGGTAGTTCTCAACATTATTCACAATCCTGATGAGTGGAGACTGTTCAGTGATTCATCGAAGTTGAGTCTAAAAGCTGTTTTGTTGCATGTTGGCAACGTATTGCCATCAATTCCAGTTGGTCATGCAGTCCACATGAAGGAAACATATGACAACATGAAGCAACTTTTGAACTGCATAAACTATGACAAACATCAGTGGCAGGTCTATGGTGACTTGAAAGTTGTTGCTATCGTGCTTGGACTGCAGCCGGGCTACACTAAGTATTGCTGTTTTGTGTGTGAATGGGATAGTCGGGCTAGGACTTCTCATTACATCAAGAAGGATTGACCACTCTGACACTCATTGGAACCTGGAACAAAAAATGTTCAGTATCCTCCACTTATAGAATCGAGCAAGATTTTGTTACCACCCTTACACATCAAACTGGGCGTCATGAAAAATTTTGTTAAGACTATGGATAAAACGGGGGCAGCTTTTAAGTACCTCGGTGGTAAATTCCCAAAGCTCAGTGAAGCAAAAATCAAGGAGGGTGTATTTGTTGGTCCACAGATCCGCAAGCTTCTTAGAGATGAGGAGTTCGACCGTATCCTAGGTGGTGAGGAGAAGACAGCGTGGAATGCTTTCCGGTTAGTAGCAACCAATTTTCTCGGAAATACCAAAGCTGACAATTACAGGGAGCTGGTGGAAAACCTGCTGTTGTCCTATCAAAAAATGGGCTGTAATATGTCTTTAAAGATACATTTCCTCCATTCGCACCTGGAATTTTTTCCGGCCAACTGCGGAGCAGTCAGCGATGAACATGGTGAATGTTTCCACCAGGATATCTCAGCGATGGAGAAACGCTACCAGGGGAAATGGAGTCCATCATTGTTAGCAGACTACTGCTGGAAAATAACAAGAGATGCTCCAGAAGTTGAATACAAGAGATAAGCAAAGAAGCGACGGGTTGAATCAATATAAGTGACTGCATTATACAGGTATGTTACTAATATATGGTATACATATACGCAAAATGTGTAACTTAAATTTTCTTGGAAACTGTATCCAATCGACTGTTTTTATGGTCATATTCGTTTTCAGCACCCCAAAATCCATAATAGGAAACACATTTTATCTCCGAAGCACAAACTTTTTCAAAATTTGTAGACCAGTGTAATCGAGTCATTCAACTGTATAGAAAGTCTTCCTCTACTTGGTGGCAATTGATTTAAGTACAAACTGCAAAAAGAAATGCTATTGATATGGAAGATTTCTGCAACTTTTGTGAACATCTACTGAGTTGTACCCCAAGTTCAGCTGTCATTGAGAGTTTTCTCAATATTTGGACACATCTGGTCCAAGTTACGCAACAAGCTTGGGACAGAAAAAGCGGGAAAGCTGGTCAAAATATACAAATATTTGCATAGTGGAAATGAACTGAATGAAGATGAAGTTTGATTACTTTGAGATGTGCCATTGCTTAATAAATAAATACTTAACTATGATTAACTGAGTTTAATTAGTTTATTACTTTTACAGGGCACTTCATTTAATAAAATGAAATATTTTGTTCAGTTTTAATTAAAAATAAAGTTGAAGTTGAGTTGAGCTTTATGCTTTTGTTATTTATTTAATAAAACAAATTCCTACATGACTGCAATGACTCTTAAATACATGGTATTGACTGTTATAATATTTTTATTAGCTTATTACAGTAATTCATTTTTTTAAATATCTGAAAAACCCGCTTGAGTAGGTTTTAATTGGGTTTTTTTCGGGTCGGCTTTTTCTGAAAAAAAAAACACTGGGGACAACTGGGTCGGGTCCAATCAGGGCAACCCTGCTCTCCACCTCACATAGCCAGGTACGCCCGGCTCATCGGGGATTGTTCTAAGCCAGGCGTCTAATTTTATTTGGAAGATGTCCACTGCAACTCCTCCGTGTTTCTTAGGTCTTTGGGCAGCTGATTAAATAGTTTTGATCCTCTGACAAAACTATTTTCTTTCAGGGTTAACGATGTTCCCTGTCTCGCCTTTGATTTGGGAACACGACACAGTCTTCCTTTTCTACCTTCCACCGTTGTTTGGGGAGTTACAGGGTTCAGAGTAAGATTAAGGACTAGTTTCTTCATTATTTTCCAAGTGTAAATGATGGTGTATCTCTCTCTTCTCCTTTCCAGTGAATTAGGTCTAGTTCGCGTAACCTTTCCCAGTAATTTAGTTATTTGCACCCCTTGATCTTGGCTGTGAAGCTTCTCTGAATCCCTTCCAGCTGTCTAATGTCTTCTTTTTTATATGGGCATGTTAGGACCGAGCAGTATTCCAATTTGGGTGATCTTGGCTGTGAAGCTTCTCTGAATCCCTTCCAGCTGTCTAATGTCTTCTTTTTTATATGGGCATGTTAGGACCGAGCAGTATTCCAATTTGGGTATGATCAGGGTTTTCAGTAGAGGAATCATTACATTCCTATCCCTTCGTTTAAAGGTTCTCAATACCTGCCCCGTTATTCTCTTTGCTCTGTTTATTGCTATCTTATTTTGTGTTTCAAATTTCGCATCATCAGTCATTACAACCCCTAAATCCTTTGCTTTAGAATTTCTCTGAATTTCCTGTCCATTTGGGGTATAATATTCCATGGATTTTAGGTCCTCTCTTTTTCCGAACAGTAACAGCTGAAATTTCTCAGTGTTAAACTTCATATTGTTGTCCTCCGTCCACTTGTAGATTCTGTTCATGTCGGTTTGTAGAGATCCTACATCTTCTGGGTTTCTTATTTTTCTTGTGATCTTTATGTCATCAGCAAAGGATGTTACTGTGCTGTCTCTGGTAGCGTCCTCATCTATGTCAGTTAGCATGATTAAGAAGAGTAGTGGAGCTAATACTGTTCCTTGTGGTACTGAGCTGAGGATTTATGATTCTAATGAAGATACGCCTTGTACTGTAACGACTTGCCGCCGCTCACTAAGGAAATTATATATCCATTTCCCTATTTTTCCTGTTATTCCAATATATTTCAGTTTATATTATGATTCCATGGTCACACTTGTCGAACGCTTTAGCAAAGTCTGTGTACAGTATATCATAGTTTTCATTACTTTCAAGTGCATCAATAATGTTGTTGTAGTGTTCCATTAGCTGTGATAGGCATGATCTGCCTGACCGAAACCCATGTTGGTTATCATTTAATTTTTTCTGAGTTTCCAAAAAGTCAGATTTTCTGTTTAACTATTCTTTCAAGTATTTTAGTGAGACGAGATGTAAGCGACACTGGCCTATAGTTTTTGGCCTCGGATCGATCTCCTCCTTTATATATTGGGACTATGTTCGCGCTCTTCAGGATGCCCGGTATTTCTCCCGTGTCTAGTGATCGTCTCCATATCCAATATATGGGCTCAGCGATTGCATTCTTGCAGTTTTTGATCAGTGTGGCATTCCATTTATCCGGTCCTGTCGCTGTGTGTGTTTTTAGTTTCCCTATGGCTTGTGTAATATCATCCGTCGTAAAGTCGAAGTCCGTTATACTTCCTCCTTGTAGTTCTTCTTCAAAGAACGCGTGTCTATCGCTTATATATATATAAGCACCCCTTTGTGTTTCTTTTTCCTTCGTGGTTTTATTCATCATAAATACTTTTCACGTGTCACTTTCGTGAAATAATTTTTCATATATATATATATATATATATATATACACACGGCTCGGTGGTGTAGTGGTTAGCGTCGCCGACTACGAATCCATCGGCCCCGGGATCCAGACCAGACCTGGTGAGGCAGCCGGCGCGCAGCAAAACCCAGCTGTTCATCCTTCCACACAATAAAGAAAGTGGTTAGTAGATAAATGGGTACCCTGGGTGGCCTAGACGCTGGGCTGCTGGTGGGGCGTGGTTCGGATTCCACGTTAAACTGTACGTCTAAGGTGGAGTGAAAAGCTTGACCTTCGTCAGAATGAACAATTCGGGCGGAAGCTAACCAAAGGTGTGTGTGTGTGTGTGTGTGTGTGTGTGTGTGTGTGTGTGTGTGTATATAGGTAAGGTAAGGTTGTATGTGATGAAACCTGAGATCCCTCGACTGGTTCAGAATCCAAACTGGCTTATTTCACAGTTAAGTCACAAATTGTGCCACAAACTTGTTATGCAAGCGTTATTCGTATCACATTAAAGCAGGCCCTACGTACTTACAAAATTCGAAAAATAGCAGTCGGAATCGATCCAGCTGCATCATTATTAATATAGATATATAAGCACACCGGACAAAAAATTAGTCATCCCTAATAGCACCGATAGTAGGAAGTTCAAGGTCACACAGAGGGCGCTGATGTAGCATTGGTAAGTGACAAGTAGCGGTGACGTAGCACACAGGATCAGATCTGTTTCGTGAGGTGGTGAAGAACAAAGTGTGTGTTGGATATAGTCTGCAAAATGGGTCGTGAGGCAGACGTTACTCAGTGGCAAAAAGGAGCCATCGTGTTTGGCAGAGCCCACGGACACAAAATGTCTGAAGTAGCCCAATTTGTTGGTGTGTCAACGCGTACTGTCCAGCGAGTTTACAAACAGTGGTGTAGTTCGCAATCAACTGAAAATCGACGGCGTAACTGTGGCCGGAAAACAATTCTCGACAATAGGGACCGCCGCCATGTTTCTCGTCTAGTAACTGCAAATCGTTTTCAAACCAGAGAACAATTGCTCCAAGAAACCAATGAGGTTCTCCAGCGACCAATTTCCGAACGGACATTGCGACGAGAACTGCATGCGATGGACATCTGGAGCAGGGTACCACGGAAGAGGCCGCTGTTAACAGCAAGTCACAAATTGGCACGTTATAAATGGGCTCAGAGGCACAAAAACTGGACTGCGGCAGATTGGAAACGTGTAATTTGGTCCGATGAGTCCCGTTTTTGTTTGTTCTCCAATGATGGGAGGCGACGAGTACATCGCAGGTCCAATGAAGCCTTTAATCCTGAATGCGTCGAAGGTGTTGTTCAGGCTGGAGGTGGTTCCGTGATGTTCTGGGGATGTTTTTCGTACCACGAAATGGGCCCCCTCGTTCCAGTGACGATGAATTTGAACTAGCAGGCGTACCTCCGCATACTAAATGATGAATTGGTACCCTTTGCCCTACATCTCCAGGAGCAGCATCACATTGCCACTCCTGTCTTCCAAGACGACAATTGCCGTGTGCACAGGGCGAGAAGTGTGTCTGAGTGGCACGACGAACATTCTGCAACACTGTCTCACCTCGAATGGCCCGCCAAATCCCCAGATTTAAATCCTATTGAAAATCTGTGGGATTATTTGGAACAGAAAGTGAAGCGCAGCAATAGACACCCACGGACTCTGGCGGAACTTCGGGACCGGCTGATGAACGAGTGGCAGCAAATCGATGTTCAGTACATGCACAACCTCGTAGAGTCTCTGCCTCGCCGGATTCGTGCGGTTATCAAGGCCAGAGGCGCCGTCACACGTTATTAGGTACATTCTGAGAGGGGTGACTAATTTTTTGTCCGGTGTGCTTATATTGGTACCTAAAAACAGAATTTACTCGAAGTTTGGGACGCTTCAGTACAAACCGTACCGCCCGAGGTCACACGTAAAAAGAATTCTTAATCACAAAACGGAGTTCAACAACCCACCAACCAAACACCGAGACTAAACAAGCCTTTCCTTCTTCTTAATCAATCATTTCACTAACTCTAAAGTGTGTGTGTGTGTGTGTGTGTGTGTGTGTGTGTGTGTGTGATCAATGCCTCTTTTCACGGAATGAAGAATTACGAGCTATCCCTTTTCGGTGTTAAGTAAGGCGAGAAGACAGGCTTTTAGAGGTTGGCTCGCCAGTCCGTAACACACATTTGTTGTATTTGTCGTGTGAGCCTTAAAGGCGTTGTTGCGTCTACTTCGACTTCAAAGCATTCCCGAATACTTCGCTTAACGATGGTTCTACTTACTCTTTTCTGGAAACGTCTTCCTCTCATAATTCATGGGGTACAAGTACAACACCGTTTCCCCGTAAGCGAAGTGAACATACTGAGGACGCGGGGGTAGGGGGTTCGACTCCGAATAGTAGTACTTTATAATAATAATTCGAAATAATCTGAATGTTTGCGCGGCAATGGACCGCATTTTCGTGGCTTGAGTGCCGTTGTGCCAGTTTGTGGCAATCATCAGTTATTATTATTATTATTATTCCGTCATATTCTCGAAAAAATTACACACACACTTCTCCATCTTATTTTCAGATTACATTAATTAATAAACAATTGTTTATTTTTTAACATTATTGTAAGAGAGACGGAGATGAGTTGATTCCTATCATCAATACTTAATCAATGAATAACAAAATTATTATAATTATGCAATTATCGTCAACGTTAGCGGTGGAACACTATTAAAACAATTATATTATTATCACATACGTTTTTACACTTCTATTTAATTTAATCAGATATACACACACACACACACACACAATGTAAATATGAACAATGAATAATTCCTACATTCATATAATTCTTATATTCATTCATATAATTCTTATGTCAATTCGTATACTTCGTATATTTATATAATCCTTATATTCTTATTCATATATTCATTTTGACATATAAAGTCCAAAATCGTATAAAACTGACACGAGTTTGGATACATTTTTTATTTGTTTTCTATTTTATAATTGGTGAATTACTCCTTTTTAAACTACTTAATCATTTAGTATAAAGTCCAAAATCGCATAACGCTGACACAATTTGGATACATTTTATATTTGCTTTCTATTTTATAATTGGTGAATTATTTCTTCGTAAACTACTCAATAATTTTTTTTAGATTTAGTAATCTTGTTAAATTCTGCAATGTTCATTTCTTGTATACATTCTCTCTTCGTTGTAAAAGATGGTCATCATGTCCTGCTTAACGTTTTGAATATTAAGAGTTTAATTTTTGCTCGTGTGCATGTTTGATTGTAATTCGTGATGGAAGCCATATTTCAATTTCAATTTTTAGTTAACTCGGCAGATCATGATAACATCAGATCTGTCAATATGCAATTTAAAAATAAAAATATGGCTTCCTCATGCTCAGCAGTCTAGACATTGCTACAGCAAAAATATTTGTTTTGTCTTTAAATGTTTTGCAAAGTAAATCAGCCTATTGAGAAAAAAAAAAAAACAGATCAGCATTAAATAATAATGCTGTCAGTAAAAAATTCAGTACAAAAGCCCATAAAATTTCTCCAATGTTCATTCTGAATCGGCTGATCTAACTTAGCGGCTGAGCATTACTTGTAACATTTTAGCAGTAAAACTACAGTAAGAAAAAATCTGTCTTCTCCTTTGAGCCTTGCTTTCTTCAGAGAACTTAGTCGTAAATAGAGAAAAATAATTTCCTGACACGTTACAAGAAGAACCGGGCAACCTTCAAAGAATTTAGTCAGCCTCACAGAATCCTCCGATCCACTGCAAGAAGAAATCGGATAGTATAGAAGCAACTTCTGCGATTCCCTATATGGTACCAGATACTCCAGAGTAACAAATACGCTGCTGCCACCTAACCAGAACCCCCGTCAACTTCGCACCGCCCAAGGCCACAACGGAGGGGTTAACACACACACACACACACACACACACACACACACACACACACACACCTAAAAAACTAACGTAACCTTAGTGCAATCGAACTGAAAAGGGGTGTGAAAGTGTTTGAAACATGAAGGTTTCAAAGGTATTTTCTGTTACGTCATTAAATAGTGAGGTACTCGCTAACCCTAACTAATCTAACCGAACCTAACGTAACGTAACGTAACGTAACGTAACGTAACCTAATCAGGACCAACATCTTTTTCCGACAGTATAAATGTTTCTAGCTTTATATTGTATAAACTTTTTAATGTTCTGAGATACCAAAAGTGCTACCTTACAAAAAAATTACCCCACTGCATGTCAATTATCGCACATTCTACCTCACTCATGCCCAGTTGCCTACGCGTACACAACCAGATGTCCGCAACAGAGTAAAATGATTTTTTACCTTTGAAAACAGAATCATCGCAAACCAACTGTTTATTCGTTCGAATTTTCATTTTAAAAATACGCTTACATTTAAATTATAGTTTGGGGGAAAGAGAACAGAGGGGGAAAAAGGAAGGGGGCAGAATGGGAGGTACTGAACATTTTCAGAAAAAAATTCCAATTTTTATTCGTGGGAGAAAGTATTTTTGTGAAGTTTTGCGAATGGATCCGATGGTCGATTGGGAGGGAAATGTTGACAAATATCGGAAAAAGACGAGTAATGCGGTAAATGGTCAATTATTTCCATCTGTAAATGGCGAAATGTCACGCCAATACGGGACAACGGAAGTGTTGGTAAACGAATAAACAACACGAGCGAAGAAAGTAGTACGAGTATTTTTAAATGTGTGTTTGGAGAGAAAATCTCGGAATTATTAATTTAGGAAGTTCTTATTTCAATATTGTACGAACCGCAGTACGGTCGTTTTCTAAAGTACAAAACTTGTGATTTCAAAGCATCATCATGATTGCGGTGATGGTCGTACGAAATACGGTTGTGGTTGACGGTCGTACGAATTACGGTTGTGGTTGATGGTCGTACGAAATACCGAACTTTCAGCATTCATAATAACTGTAGTGAATATTTGTTATTTATTTTATATCAACGAAACTCCTGAAGGAGAGAATCTCGTCGTTTTTGCAAAACTGTTCTCCGCCATTTGAACAGTTTTACGCTCTTTTACTTATATATATAATATATATATATATATATAATATATATATATATATATATATATAAAGTTTTGGTGAATGAATTTCCATAAATTACTTACCTTCTCAATCGAGGTTTCACTCTCAAACGAGCCAAGTTTTCTTCAACAAATTTCACAAACTGAAGAAAATAAAAAAAAATAAAAAAATATATATAATAAATAAATAAATAAACAAATTAAATACTGACTACCCTTTGGGGGGGGGACTTTGTAACCATGGCAACTGCCCGAAATAAAAAGAGGTAAAATTTATTGAGAACCAAAGAAAAACCAATAAACTAATAGAAAAACTTTCGACTCGAAAGAAATTTCATTTTATTAATTATAAACTTTTAATTTTTAATTTGGCTAAAGCCGAGTTTAAATTAAATTATAAACTAAGTGAAAATGTCATGCACTTTTGACAACAAAATACAATACTACATACGAGTAACGCAGCGGGAGAAGGGGATAAGCGACAAAATCGGCAAAATGTGTTTTCTGTTTGAAAAGACGCCTTGTTCTTCCTTCTATCCCATTTTGTGACTGGAAACGGCATTTCCAGTCACAAAATGGCATATCTGCCAATTGGAGGTGACAGAGGGAAGAATAAGGCGTCTTTTCAAACAGAAAACGCATTTTGCCGATTTTGTCGCTTATCCCCTTCTCCCGCTGCTCTACCCATATATACTGTACTGTATAATATAGAGGGTGTCCCTAAGTCTGGAACCATAGGGCAAAATGATAAAAACGGCAATAAAAACGGCGAAGAGACTTTTGGGAACTGTTTGTGAAGTGAGCGAGGATGGTAGCGGCTGTGTCATCGTCGGTGGATGTCCTCGGAGGTCCACTGCGTGGTTTATCTCCTATGGATCCCGTTTCCCTGAACTTTGCTACAAGTTTGCCGACACAGCTGTGTGTTATCGGCGTGCGGTCCGGATGCAATCTGTTAAATTCCTCAGCGACCTCCCTCTGTCTCCGATTTCATACGAGCAGAATAATTTAGGGGTCCCGCGTCTTAAGGTACCTAAGCGCCAAAATTAAAATTCGCCGGAAATCGCCTCCGAAGTTCAGCAATATTGTGGCAATAGTATCTGTTAATTGGGCTAGAACGTTCATTTTTGGCTAAATTAGAGTTCTAAGTATGCTGATGAAGATGTAGAGTTTTTGGAATAGATTTTCATATTTTATATATATTTTTTTATTTTTTTTATTTTCTTATTATGCCGAACTTTGGGTGCGATTTCTGGCACAGAATGATTCCATTGATTTTTCATCACTATCACTAGCACGGTGAGACATTGCTGCACACGTTGATAATAGAAGCCGGGTGAATAAAATAATCCACGCAATATTCAGCAATATGAGCACGAACACGACGCCTGCTAACAGCAACGCGAGTCTAAAGGTACTGGCGGGATGTTTGTGTCGTGTCCCTCTCGGCGCGTGGAGCGGGTGGCCAATCAGAAAGCAGAGCGGCGTGGCTGCCATGTTTTCATTGGTTCGCGCTCCTCCTGCTGCTGTTCCCGCCACCCAGAGACCGAGCGTCCCACCCCCACCCCATCACCTCCCACCAGTTGAACGGGATATTGGGGCCTTAAGACGCGCATCACATCTGGGTGGCAGAGCCGAGCTGGCGATAGACGTGAAAAAAGTAGTTCGCTTCATAAGGTTTTCAACCATACTTCTAGTGTCGTAAGGTCATTATAACCCAAACGACGCGATAGATGAAGGGTGAAAATAGTGATATCCATCAAAAACACGTTTTCGCCTGTGATGGCGCTTAGGTACCTTAAGACGCGCGACCCCTCAATTACCTGGATGCGTTCTTCCTTACTCAAAGACATCGTGAGCACTTGCATAAACGGAAAAACATGAATTACCTATTTTACCCTATGGTTCCAGAGTTATGGGACACCCTGTATACAGTATAGGCAACAGGCATGTTATTTCTCACCTAATATTGTCATCCCAAAAATCACCTTTTCGTAGGTTTAAAATTATGAACTGATTTAATAAGTGATGTTGGAATATTTGTAAGTTAAATGCGTTTAAAAGCAAGATGAATTCATCAATTTTAATAAAGAAATATTTAAATCGTATTAATGCTTTTAGGCGTCAACTAAAAGTTCATTCGGGGGTCCTAAAAAATTACCTTACGTCACTATAAACCCCGCGTTGTGATCTTACAGGTAAGCCTAATCATAATTAATCGTAATATACTACCAAATCGTACCTACTTATATAGGAAATACTTTTATCTCGTAATTAATCAGAGAGCTCAATAAAGCCTAAAACTTTTAAAGCCAAACTACGCGGGTAAAAAAAAACTAATAAAATTGTAACATCGTAAACTGCAGTTGTCTTTATCTTTTGTACCATTAGGGCATATCATACTTTTGCGAGTCCGAATTTCACTCTGGCTAATATGTATTTTTATGTAAAATTTAATTCTGAGAAAACAACCTCATATTTTTAACCCTTTGTCGTAATTTGTTGCTATTTAGACACATTAACTTTGCTTAACTCTTACACAGGTTTGATACATACATACATAAAAAATCTACTCCATTTGAATCTTTGTAACCATTTGGACGCAGAAGGCGAAGTTCAACATTCTCTCAATAGATGGCTCTGAGCAATTACGCCAGTTATAATTGTGAAGTAGAAGTGAGTGGACGCCATTTTTTTCGGTAAGTGTTTTTTGTAATTTTCCTAAGTTTAATCACCATTATTATATTTGTTTTGACTATAATTTCATTCTAGGAGTATTAAGGAAGCTCCCTGTTTACTTTAAGTAATATTTTAATAACTGTGAAGAAAAGATACTATTCAAAGTTCGTTTCGAAATGGACACAAAGTTTTCATAGGGTAAATTTCTGTCTATGATAACACGTGTCCAATTGGATACACGAAATGAATTTTTCATTACGATTGTTTTTATGTATATATATATATATATATTATATATATATATATATATATATAATATATATAAAGAGAGAGAGAGAGAGAGAGAGAGAGAGAGAGAATTACTAACTACCGCCCACTAATTACCTTACTAGACCTTTGTTGACTAATGGACACACAAATTATTTCATTTAGAAATGTTCTTACAAAAAAAAGATTGCTAAAAATGCTTATATATACACCTATGCATATTTCAAGTAAAAAAATGAACCTACTTAAAATTAAATGGTACTGAATGACAAAGGGTTAAGCTTATGTTACACCATTATCACGAATTTTAAATTAAATTTGCAATGCCAAATTCAGTTTTCTATTACCAAAATAAATATTCATTACCAAATTTAGGTTAATTTGGTAATTAAAAATGCCGGTTGGCAACCCTGATTATAACCAAAAATTATATTCCTTGTCTATATTTATGGCGAAAGAACACTAAACATACTGATATGAATTTGTTACAGATTGGACAAGAGCGACAGGTTCAAAGCTCTCGGATGTTGTGGGCCCGGGGAAGGAGTTCATTCCCAGCGAGGTGCCAACTTGGAGAGCCGTTCTTCAGAGAGGGATTCGTCTGCAGGAGGAAAAGTTCCTCATTCATGACATCCAAAGGTCTAAATACCCTATCCGAGAGATGACTGACGAGCTGGCTTCACTCGTGATGACTCAGTGGAGGAAGTCGAATGTAAAGTTCTCCCCGCCTGTGACAATCACGGAAAAATCGCTCTCATATAAGATCTTGTTGAAATGGAAGATGACAGACGTTCTGAACGGGAGAGTTAAGTCTGCTACCCAGGAGAAGAGGATAGCTGATCTGGATAAACTCTGTGAAGTCTGCGTTTGCAAGCATCAGATCTTCTTGTGCGGCTCAGAGGGGAGTGGATGCTCAGGATGCTCACTCAAGGCCCATGTGAACTGTGACTGTCCTTTGGAGGTGAAGATTCCTAAACTGGACCTTCAGTGGCTGTACTACCAGAGAGTGAAGACTTCCGAAGCTTCAGGAATCCAGATGTCTTCTGTAGACTTCGAAGACACCAGGAGACAGATCAAAGCAGCGAAGAGGAAGGAGGCTGAAGAAGCTTCTGCTGTGAAGAAGAGGAAGAAAGAGGAGGCTACTAATGAGGAGCTTCTCATGAAAGACTTTGAGGAGGACAAAGAGCCAAACTTGGAAGAAGCTGCAAAAGAAGCCTCTGGCAATGCTGAGGCTACTGAAGCTCCTATGGACGTTCCCGCTGAAGTACCTGCCGAAACTCCAACTTCTGCTACACGAAACTACATGAAGATCCAAGGGACAGCTTCACAGCTTTGAGGTACAGGGTGGCAAATGTTCCGGCAGCTGTAGTTGCCACTGGCTTCCTGAATGACCTCATCAAGGCCGGTCATCTTTCCAAAGACAAGACTTACTTGGCCATAGATGGCATGAAAATCTGGAGGGCCAAGGAGGAAGTAATGGCCTCATCAGTTGAAGCTCTCACGCAGAGGTCAGCGGAGAAGATCTCTGGGATATTCTTTGATGGCAAGCAGGATAGGAACACAAAGGTGTTGAAATATGACGAAGTGACAGGGAGATTTCATCCTGGCAAAGTGATCGAGGAGCATTACATTATCACGTGGGAGCCTCAAGGAAAGTACCTCTTCCATTTCACTCCCGAGGAACCTGAGGAAGGAGAAAAGCCTGCTCATAAGATCGCTCAGGGCCTGCATGAGTGGCTTCTGGATCACGGAGCTGACGAGAGCCTTGTAATGATTGGAGGAGACTACCAACACCAACACGGGGTGGTCTGGAGGCGCCATAGCCCTATTGGAGAAGATGCTGGGTCGCAAGTGCCACTGGATGATCTGTCAGCTCCATGTGAACGAGCTCCCCCTGAGGCACTTAATCATCAAGCTGGACGGCCCTGTAACTCCCCGGTCAGGCTTCAGTGGGCCTACTGGAAAACTTCTTGGGAAAGTGAATGAACTTGAGGTCAACTTCAACTTCAAACCAGTGGAAGGAACTGAAGATATCATAGAGCTGCCAGTAGAGATAGTCAAATCTCTCTCCACAGACCAGCACAACTGCTATCTTCTGATCAAAGCCATCAAGTCTGGAAGTCTCAGTCCACAGTTGGCTGGTCTCAAGTGCGGACCTCTGAACCAATCCAGGTGGCTCACTACTGCACAGGCCATCTTGCTGTTGTGGATAAGGGAGCACGGACTGAAGGGAGAGGTGTTGAGGAGGCTCGAGGTCCTCGTGAAGTTCTGCCTTAACTTCTACTTCAAAATGTACTACATCAAAGTGAAGCACCACCTCAAATTTGGTCCTGCACACGTTTTTTCAAGCCTGAGGCTGCTGAGGAACCAGACTACCGAGGTCAGGAACACCATCTCTGCTGCAGTGATAAGAGGAGCTTACCACGCACATCCTGGGAACATCCTGGCTTCATTCCTGTGCAGTGAGGATGAGCATCAGAGAGCTTTTGCTGTGAGCTAGATAGAGAAGATCAGAGAAGGAAGAGACTGGTGATACGACAGTGAGGCCCCCATAAAAATCCCAAAGTCAATCTGCAAGCCACTTCACCTGAATCTCATCAACTGGGAATCAGAATATTTACGAGCCTATTTTCACCTGCAAGATGACCTTGACTGAGCTCGAGGATCTCATGAAAACTCCACTCAAAGTGGACGCTTTCTCTGTTCATACTCAGTCCTGCGAGAGGTGTACAGGAAGTCTCAACTGCTTCCCAAGCTGTGTACGGTCACGAGAGGAGAGATGGGTGGGTGAGAGCCAGGATAGACCATCGAGAAATGCTCCCAGTGTTCAGATCGAAGCAGGACATACTTAAGAGCTTTTCAGGTTCGAGTGGCTGATGAAGGAAGAGGCTGAAGCCATCGTTAATGCTCATAAGAGCTGAAAGTCCTCAAAGATCATAATATAAGATCTTATGAGGCCACGCTTTTCAGGGATCCAGGAAGAACAGGTGTGTAAACCTACACGTGGAGATGGCAAGTCTCCCGCTACTCGATCAGAGTAGAGCTGGTGAGCCGCGCCTATTCTTTGAAGAAAAACTTAAAATTCTTAAGTTTTACGTGAAATCTAAAAAAAATTTCAGCACCCAGAGGTGTTGAAACACGCAAGAAAGCAAGGATGAGGTCAGAAAAGCAGCTTTTAGACTAAATCATAAGCAGAACAGCTGCGCGCTTTGGTTTGGCAGCCTTTGAATCAGAAAATCGCGATTTTGACCATGAAAATGAGATTTTTCGAAAAGTTGCAAATAATAAACTCATCTTAGAATTAATTTTTACATAGGAATACATATTAGCCACTTTGTTTTTCCAAAATTTCAGCCCTGAACCCAGAGTATGATATGCCCTATTGTACCATGCATACGATAATTATTAGTAGTTCATAGTTCGTTTGAAAAAAATTAACGAATAAAAAAGTAGCAACATATAATGTAAAACATCAAAGAATTTGAGGAAAATAAAAAAAGTTAAAATGCAAAAGTTTTTGTATACTTATTTACAAAATTATTTGATACTTTGCGTGTCCACCTTAGGTTTGAAGAATTTAAAATTTTTATCAGTAGTTGGGTGTTTATTGATTAGAGACTGTTGGCAATTCTGAATTCTAGAATTTTCTCTGTGAATCTTCATAGAAGACGGATGACTGTACGAGCCATTAGTAAGCAATAGGTCGTCGTGGTAAAGAGCCGTTTACGGATCTTAAGAGATCCGTTATGTTATTGCTGCACACGAGTCTGGAAAGAGTTATAGGAAGATCGGAGAAGAACTTCGAATTCCATTTACGACGGTTGCTGCAGTTGTAAAGAAATGAAAAGGCTTTGGAACAATCAAAACTCTACCAAAGTGTAGACGACCTTGCAAGATCTCAGAACGTACAGCTAGAAGGATTGAAAGAATGGCTGCTGCGAATCCACGAGTGACTGTGGGTGATATTTGCCAAACATTAAGACTGTCTAAGATCGATGTCCACCCCTCCACTGTACGTCGTACATTGAGAAATGGTCTGCATGGAAGAGTTGCACGTTGAAAACCTCTGCTACGAAAAGCGTACAAAGAAGTTCGTTTAAAGTACGCCAAGAATCATCAAAATGGTGGATTTGCACTGAAGAAAGTTCTCTGGACAGACATCAAAGTTGAATTATTCGGGAACAACGACCAACGGTGTGTTTGACGAAAATCAAATACTGCATTCGAGGGAAAAAACATCCTCCCTATGGTTAAACATGGTGGTGATAGTTTGCTTCTTTGGGGATACTTTAGTGCTTCTGGTCCAGGAAAGCTTGCTGTCATCAATAGAATCTTGAATTCGAAGAAATATCAGGAATTTTTAGAAGAAAATGTATTGCCTTCAGTTCGGGAGTTGCGAGTGGGTCGTAAGAGGGTAATGCAACAAGATGATTCAAAACATAAAAGAGCACCATGAAATGGCTTCAACAAAAGAATTTCAAGCTTCTAGAGTGGCCCAGTCAAAGCCCAGATCTCAATTGAATCGAGAATTTATGTTTTGATTTGGAAAAAGCTGTCCGCGAGAGAAACCCCTCGAATTTGAATGAATTGCAACAATTTTCTTTAAAAGAACGGGCTACAATTTCTTCCGAGAGGTGTTGAAACCTTTCAGAAAAATACCCAAAACGAATCATTGAAGTCATTCAAGCAAAAGGTGGACACACAAAGTATTAAATAATTTTGTAAATAAATGTACGAAAACTTTTGCATTTTAACTTATTATTTTCCTCGAATTCTTTGATGTTTTACATTAAATATTGCTACTTTTTTATTTGTTAAACTTTTCATAACTACCATACGCATGGTACAAAATATAAAGATGAATATAACCGAAATATTTCTCTGTACGAATACTTGTGAGCGCCATTGTGTGTATATGTTACGGCCTTTTTGTGAAATTGGCCATTTTGCGAAAGAACCAAAAAGCCGGTCTTTTTGCATAATGGCATTAAATGCCAAGCCACTTTGCAAACAGGCCGGCATACTGGCCATTTTGTGAAAAGGCAGAACTTCAGTTAAGAGATTCAATCCAGTTCGATCGAAATTATTGAAATTACTGAATGCCCGGGTAGGTCAACTGTCCGCCCTTGACGATTGGTAGGTTAAGTTGTGATATTTTCGTTAAACAACAAAAATATCACGACTTAACCTAACCAATCGTGAAGGGCGGACAGTTGACCTAACCGGCATTCAATTAAAATAACCGGGTATTCAATGTCCAGTTCGACACAGCTTCGAAGGATATACGAAAAATGGCTGGTAGGATTACCAGTCATTTTGCAAAATGGCCAATATGCTGGCCTTTTTCCAAAGTGGCCTGCATTGTAATGCCCATTTGCAAAAAGGCCATCATATTGACCTTTTTGCAAAAAGGCCTTAAAACATATATACTATAGTGTTTGTCATTTACCATTACTTATTTGGACTATAGTGGATTTAATTTTCACCAAAAGAGTTCCTTGTTCCGCGCACGGTCTGTGCACACACACACACATGTATGTATATATATGTATGTATATATATGTATGTATGTATATATATATATATACAGGGTGGGCGGAAAGTAGCTCCCTAATTTAAATTACATATAAATTATGTATAAATTGTGATTGTATTGTTATATTGTTATGGTGTGTTCTCTAAAGTGGTACAATTGTAACGTTCATTTTTTTTTTTTCATTTCAGATTGAAGGGTAACATGGCTGAGCGTTTAACACTGCAGGAGCGTGCCCAGTTGGCGGCACGGTACGAAGTTTGGCAATCTGTCGTTCGAGTTCAAAGATGGTGGCGGGCCATTCACGGACCACGTGCCCAAGTGGACCCGAAAACAATCAAGAACTGCCACTCGAAGCTCATGACCACGGGGTCTGTGGCAGATGTTCGAAGATGTGGTCGCCCTTCGACATCCAGGGCCCAGGAGACGGTGCAGGCAGTTCATGAAATGTTCGCACGGAGTCCACGAAAGTCAACTCGCCAGGCAGCTCGGGAAAGTGGACTCTCCCGCTACTCAGTGCGAACTGTGCTGAAGAAGGAGCTGAACTGGCGTGCGTGGAAGCCGCATTACTGCCAATCTCTCTCGGACGAGGACTGCGACATTCGCATGGAGTTCGGGGAAATCATGCTGGCTTGGCATGAAGACTGGCCCCATCTCTTCCGCAACATCCTCTGGAGCGACGAGGCGGTGTTCCACGTCGGAGGCTTTGTCAACCGCCACAATTGCCACTACTGGGCAGGAGAGGATCCCATGGTTACCGCTGAAAAACGGCAGAATCGGTTCAGTGTAACGGTGTGGTGTGGTATGACCTCAGATCAGGTTGTGGGCCCGTTCCTTCTGAGCAACACCATGAATGCTGAGCGGTACCTTGCTATGTTGCGAAACGAGGTCTGGCCGGTTGTCAGCACATGGGAGAACATCGACGATCTGATATTTATGCAAGATGGCGCCCCTCCGCACTTCGCTCTTGTTGTCCGTGAGTGGCTGGATGCCCACTTCCCTGGGCGTTGGATGGGTCGTCGTGGTCCACATCAATGGCCAGCCAGGAGCCCCGACTTGACACCGTGCGACTTCTTTCTTTGGGGGTGGGTAAAGGAAGAAGTCTACCGCACCAAACCGAGGACATTGGAAGAACTGGAGGACCGAATTCGGGAAGTCATGTCCTCCATCCCGCCGGAGTTCCTGCTAAAGTCAGTGGACGCCATTCCTGGCGGCTCCAGAAGCTGGTGGAAAGAGTTGGAGCCCACATTGAATTTTAGAGAAAACCTACCATGTATGCCTACCTTTTCATATTATTTCTTCTGAAATAAATGGATAATATACGTATTTTTTTACCAATCCAAAATAGGGAGCTACTTTCCGCCCACCCTATAAATATATATATATATATATATATATATATATATATATGAAAATTATTTCACGAAAAATACTTATGATGAATAAAACCACGAAGGAAAGGAAACACAGAATGGTGCTCAAGCGCTTTCGTCTAATGACATCCTCAGGAACACGGGAATTGATGAAAGGAAAAAAACCTTTGATTCAGCCCTGTCAAGTAGGGTTCTGTGGGTTGAACCATCCTACACATGAGACATATCACTCCTGTACAGAGACAGCAATCGAGTGTTCCTGAGGATGTCATTAGACGAAAGCGCTTGAGCACCATTCTGTGTTTCCTTTCCTTCGTGGTTTTATTCATCATATATATATATATATATATACTAGTACAGTTCCCGCCGCTTCGCTGACGGTTAGACAGGCTAAACTACAAAAAAAGAACCCAGCCGTGAAAATTTTGAGCTTCACATTGTGTCAACATTTCTGAATCTGGTATCTCCCAAAACCTCCTCACCCCCATTCATACAACTTGGGGGCTAACCCATCCCCCATTGCTAAACTACAGAAAAGAACACAGTCATGAAAATCTTGAGCTTCACATCGCCGCCCGTAATACAATTTCTGAATTTTTTTCTCAAAATCTTTTCTCAATTTCTGAAAGTGTGACGGACAGCTTTATATATATATATATATATATTATATATATATATATATATATATATATATATATATGTGAGGGAGAGAAGAGGGGTCCAATTCAGACAAGGCTTCCTTTCCGAAAACATTATCGTTCCGCAATCGTCGGAAATGATTTCCCGTTTTGACGTTTACACGAAGGATTTCCACACGGAGAGGAAACGAACCTTTTGCACCAAAAGTAAAAATTTCTGACGGGAAAATCCTTCACGGCAAAGAGAAATAGCTTTTTTTTTGCCCAGACGAAGGGCGCCGGGTAGGGTGTATGCTGCGCGAGGTTCCTTAGTGCACTGATGCCGCAAACACTTCTTATGCAGCAAAGGTGTGTGTGTGTGTGTGTGTGTGTGTGTGTGTGTGTGTGTGTGTGATTTACTGGCGCCAAGGCAAAAGGAACGGTAATAGAATTGAAGGAAAACTATACAATGGAACGAGAACTAATCTACTTCTATAAAACTGGAAAATGTAGAGACAAAACAACTAACCCAACCACCAACTAGCCAAACAACCAAACCCCAAATAATTAATTCGTCTCGTTACCAGTATGCGGATGACACGTCAACGAAGACTCGTTACCACTCCGAACTACCACCACCAACAATGAACTCCAAAGAATATACGTATTGCTTAACGCCAACAAACTATCCTTACATATTAAAAGAGACATAGCTTATATATAGTTATCACAAAAAGAAAACATTGCCCCCTTTAAACATGAATATAAATACAATCCCTGTTCAAGAAGTGTAATCGGCAAACTTCTGAGAATTACTCTCGGTTCAAACTTCTCAATCGAAGAACACAATGAAGATTTGCTCAACAAATTAGCTGGGGTCTCCTTCCTAATTACAAAAGTAGGCGCAACACTCCAAAAAAAGTCCTTAAATCCATATACTTCACCGTGGTATACCCACACCTTCAATACTGCATTAGTGCTTACGGAAATGCACGTCAATATTTCACGAAGAGGAGCCAAAATTAAGGTCCAGGGTTTTTGAGATGCCTGGACACTACGTTTGAAAGATTCGAGGGGACAAACGGGGGGAAAAGATGGATTAAGGAAGATTGTTACGGAGTTGACCGGTTGAATAGATGAAAGATTGAAAATATCGATTAATCCTTGCGTTAGATAGTTGGACAGAAAAGGAATAAGAAAGTGTAGAAAGTGTGGTAGTGCGTGCTCTTCTTAAAGCAAGAGGCACGCAGCTAGAGAGTTGAGAAGAGCAATGCGTGTTATAATAGCGTTTGTAAAGAGAGAGTGAAGCAACGGTGCGACGAAAAGAGGGGGATTGAGAACAATAAGAAGTGGGGAATTGATGAAAGGGGAAAAACCTTCGATTCCGCCCTGTCAAGTAGGGTTCTGTGGGTTGAGCCATCCTACACATGAGACACATCACTCCTGTACAGAGACGGTAACTGAATGGGGGTGAAGAAACTACGGAAGCGGTACAGCGCACCTACCCTCTTAGAAGCTGTTTTGAAAAGAGAGTATAAAAATTATGCTGCATGTGATATACGCACCTACACAAACGTATACGCGCATACATTTATATACTTGCCTATAAATGGGACAGTTAATGCTTTCCTATACATAAATTTATACGTACTGTACATATACGAGTAGATAGAAAAGAATAATAATTAGGAAAAGAAAAGAATAATAATTAGGAAAATATATAAATCGAACAAACATTAAAGTTCAGACAAAATGTTCCACCAATTAAAAATTCTCAGATTAGTACAAATCTGCAAACTAAACATTACAGATACGTAATTAATAATTATTAATAAGTATAGGTTTCAAATCGTCTAAAACACGGCACCAAAAATCACCCCAAATAACGCATCTTTCCAAACTGAACACCACTTTAGTAGGCTACAAGACAATGAAATACATACATCAGAAAGCAAATTTCACTCGAGACTGCGCGATTAGATCCTTACGTTCCACAGGACCCTCACCTCTGGAACACCCTAGATCAGGGGATAAAACAATCTACAGGGTGGGCCGTAAGTTTCCATACATAGGAAAAATTAAACGTTTGTTTTTATGTTTCAGATACCCTAAGAATATGCGTTTGACGTAAGATCTTGTTTACTGATGAAGCAAATTTTTACGTCAATGGAGAGGTTAATCGGCAAAACATACGTTATTGGAGTAATGCTAACCCTAACTGGCTGAGTCCGACGAAGATGCAAGGTGCCGGTAAAGTGATGGTGTGGCCCGGGATATGGGGTGACAGAATTATTGGACCAATTTTTGTCAGTGGAAATCTTAATGCCGAAAGGTATCTTAACATGTTGCAAGAAGAGATTTTCCCATCCCTGCTAAACGAGGAAGGTAACTTCCCAGTTTACTTCCAGCAAGATGGAGCTCCACCTCATTATGGTCTTCACGTGCGTCGGTATTTGGATCAGCAGCAGTTTCCGGATGCTTGGATTGGTCGGCGTGGTCCTGTGGAGTGGCCTCCCAGATCCCCAGATCTCACCCCCCTTGATTTCTATCTTTGGGGGCACTTGAAGGCCATGGTGTATCAGGAAAAGATACGAGACATAAATCATCTAAAGGAACGTATCACCAACGCCATTACAAGCATAACGTCAACTGTGCTAATGCGTGTTCATCAACAGTGGGGAACACGTATTGAAATGTGTTTTCAAAACAATGGCAACCATGTAGAGCATATTATATAAATAAAAATGGTTGTCCATAACAAAATGTTTATTTTTCCTATGTATGGAAACTTACGGCCCACCCTGTAGAAAGCTAAAAGCCTTCCAGAGAAAGCTGAAAGACAAATTCATCAAATCCTATAAACCATAAGAGTGTATCCCCTTTTTTTTTATTTCCATAAAAATAAATTAATCAATATTGCTAAAGCATATATGAAAAGAGAAATAATAAAAATAATAAGTGGAAAGATAAAAGTAAATATGTGTAAGGTCACGATATCTAAAGCCTGTCAAGATTTTCAATTAGTAAAAGGTATTTTATATTTACTTTCTTAAATCCCAACAAATAAGGATACGTAATCTTCGCTAAATATCTACTCGTATATGTACAGTACATATAAATTTATGTCTGAAGCTTACTGCGGGTAATTTCCGCGTCTTTATATCTCTTTGTTCCTATATTTTTAAAGTTACTATAAATAACCTCACCACTCTGGATTATATAATATTATATAATAATATAATCGAGATGGGCAGTAGGCGGAAGATGTACTAAGTAAGTGCGCTGAAGAATTTCAGTCCAGAAGGAAGGAAGAAAGAGTAGACACGAGTTTGTAAAGGAAAATGATTAGCGATTAAGGGAGAGAAAATTATCACAAAAAGTACAGAAAAATTATTTTTGTGGACATCCTTAAAAATATCTTCTTCACAGAGAAAATATTACGATAATTACATTCTGAAACTTCATATTTATAAATTTCATTGTCTTTCTGGTTGCGTCAGGAAGGGCATCCGGCGTAAAACCTTGCCAATACCATTATGATATGCGGATCATGGAAAATGTCGTAAATGTCGTACATGCTAGGGCGTCCGCCGTAACCGACGCGCGGGGGGGATCGCCCTGACCCGTGGAAAGTGGACGAGGGCTACCGCACCATGAGCGGATGAGGCCGAAGAAGATAGCTGAGAGAACAAGGGCGAGGAAGGAGACCATGCGAGGGGGGACAGTGTTCGGGACGACCTGAGGGAGCGGGAGCTGGATGTCGAGCTGGTACAGGATAGACAAGAGTGGAGGAGGAGGAGGATCCGCAGCAGCGACCCCGCGCAAGTGCGGGACTAATAATGCTGTAGAAGAAGACTCTCTATTATATAATACGATCTGTTAACCCCATTTTGCCAATAAAGCATAAAATTTGCTCGTAACTGGCAGTTCTATACTCTGTATGTATAGGAAAGCATTAACTGTCCCATTTATAGGCAAGTACATAAATGTATGCGCGTATACGTTTGTGTGAAGGTGCGTATATCACATACAGCATATACTCTCTTTTCAAAATAGCTTCCAAGAGGTTAGGTGCGCTGTACCGCTTCCGTAGTTTCTTCCCCCATTCAGTTGCCGTCTCTGTACAGGAGTGATGTCTCTCGTGTGTAGGATAGTGATGGGACGATTGTCATATTTCATACAATCGCTGTTGCGATTGCGATTGCGATTGTCAGAATTTGAAAATCGCGCGATTGCGATTGCGATGTTTTAGCTTTAGCCTCACATAACGCTCATTTATGCTTTAAATATACCTAAACGCGTTACCTACCATAGGGTTAGCTTGATTTTTTAACATTCCAATTTTACATAGAGCAAATAAAGAGGTGTACTTATTGTTATTATTAAACCAATTTTTTATTCTGTTTTCAAGTAATTCGCAACCCGTTTTCATTTCTGTTTTTGACTTATTTATTATTTATTTATTATTCCGTATTGTTGTTAGCTAAACTTTCCTTTAAGTACGCATGAAAGAGCAGCTTTCATAGCAACTTTTGTAGAGATTTAAATCTTTTGTTCACAATCGCAACAATCGCACTCATTAAATGCGATTGCAATTGCGATTGCGATTGTAAAAAATGTGCGATTGTATCGCGATTGCGATTGCGATGCATCGTCCCATCACTAGTGTAGGATTGCTCAACCCACAGAACCCTACTTGACAGGGCGGAATCAAAGGTTTTTTCCCTTTCGTCAATTCCCCACCTCTTATTGTTCTCAATCCCCCTCTTTTCGTCGCAACGTTGCTTCACTCTCTCTTTACAAACGCTATTATAACACGCATTGCTCTTCTCAACTCTCTAGCTGCGTGCCTCTTGCTTTAAGAAGAGCACGCACTACCAGACTTTCTACACTTTCTTATTCCTTTTCTGTCCAACTATCTAACGCAAGGATTAATCGATATTTTCAATCTTTCATCTATTCAACCGGTCAACTCCGTAACAATCTTCCTTAATCCATCTTTTCCCCCCCGTTTGTCCCCTCGAATCTTCCAAACGCAGTGTCCAGGCATCTCAAAAACCCTGGACCTTAATTTTGGCTCTCTTCTTCCTCTATAGGCGGGGGGGGGGGGGGGGGGGGGGTTACGGGCATTCACCTTTGGCCCCTCCTTCCCGCATATATATATACACACACCTTATGAACCTTGTTGTTTCGTGCGTTGGTCTCTCTTCACACGGAGGTCAAGCTGGTGGCCCCGCATCTAGGTCTGGCTTGGTGGAGGAGCGAGTTGCTTTCTTGCGCTCTCCACCGTACATAGCCAGGCATGCCCGGCTCATCTGGTACCGTCGTGAGCCAGGCATCCAGTTTTCTCCTGAAGACTTCAACTTTGACCCCCGTTACGTTTCTGAGGTCCTTTGGAAGCTGGTTGAAAAGTCTTGGCCCCCTGACAACCAAGCTATTTTCCTTCAGTGTTGAGGTCCTTTGTCGGGCCTTTAATTTGGGAACACTACACGTTCTGCCTCTCCTATTTTCCAGTGTTGTTTGAATGGTAATTGGGTTTAGTTTTAGGTTTGGTACCAGTTTTTCGATCATTTTCCATATGTATATTATGGTGTACCTCTCTCTTCTTCTTTCCAAGGAGTACAGATTTAGTTTACGTAGTCTTTCCCAGTAGTTGAGTTCTTTGCAGCCATCAATCTTGGTTGTAAAATGTCTGCGTTTCTTCTAGTTTATTAGTTTCTTCATTTTTATATGGGAACGTCAAAACTGAGCAGTATTCAAGTTTTGGTATAATCAGTGTTTTTAGCAGGGGAATCATTACTATCCTGGCCCTTCTCTTGAACATTCTTAGTACCTGTCCCGCGACTCTTGTTGCTTATTTACCGCTATCTGATTTTGTGTTTCGAATTTCGCATCATCTGTCATTATTATCCCGAGATCAATCGCTTTCGTGCTTCTCCGAATTTCCTGTCTATCTAGAGCATAATATGCAGTCTGTTTAAGTTCCTCTTTTCGACCATATCTCAAGAGCTGAAATTTATCGGTGTTAAATGTCATGTTGTTGTCTTCTGACCATTTATATATTTTGTTCGTGTCCCTCTGCAAGGCCTCCACTTCATTTACATCGCTGATTTTTCTGTTGATCTTTGTATCGTTCGCAAAGGATGTTACTATGCTGTTGCTGTTGCTGTTTACTCCGCTGTCTATGTCTGTTAGCATGATAATGAACAGGAGTGGGGCCAATACTGTCCCTTGTGGTACTGAGCTGCGTACTTCCGATTCTGACGATGATATACCTTGAATTTTGACGACCCGCAGACGTTCTCTGAGGAAGTTGTAGATCCATTTTTCTACTTTGCCCGTTATTCCCATATATTTCATTTTATGTGCTATTATACCATGATCACATTTGTCGAAAGCTTTAGCAAAATCTGTGTATATAACATCGTAGTTGTCATTGCCTTCAAGTGCATCTAGAATATTGTTGTAGTGTTCTATTAGTTGTGATAGGCATGATCTCCCTGATCGGAATCCATGCTGATTTTCGTTGAATCTTTCCCGTGTCTCCAGGAAATCATAAATTTTCTCTCTAACTATTCTCTCTACATATATATATATATATATATATATATATATATATATATATATATATATATATATAATTTTATATTATTATCATACTATGTAATGTATGTTTAGGAAAGCACAAACTGGCAATATGTCCTGATTATGTATCTTATTCTCTTGTTACACCTAATGCGTATCGTGTACATAGAAGAATAAAAATTTAAAATAATTATATCATCATTTCATGTTAATTCTAGTTTAATAAATGTTTATGACAAAACTTTTTCTTTAATTATTGTATAAAGTTGATGTATGCGGCAATTATGTGACAACTGGCAACCGAAATTACAAACACTAATAAAAAAAAAAAAAATAATAATAATAATTTTACATATTTGGAGCTATAATTGAACTGTTTTCCCAAATCTGATGTATTAATGTACGCGAAACGCGTTAAAAATGCTCAAACTTACACTAAAAAACAATTACAATTTGTATGAAAATATCTAAAAATTGTGTCGTTCTACGAATTTTTTTCTAAAAGAACAATTATTATTTTAGCTCTGTCGACTTCCGTAACGTGGCGGCAAAACGGGCACATCGAACAGCCGTTTAATTAAGGTGGTGAACCGGTATATCTTGGTCTGTGGGAAGATCCATAAAGACTTGGAGATGGACGAAACGATGGGAAAGGTCAACTGGGATACGAAAAAGACGAAGGATGGGAAAAAGGTCAACGGGGGGAAGGGGTAATAAAGTTAAAGGAAAAAGGTCAACTGGGGTACGAAGACAACGGAAGGAGAATAAGGACAGAGAAGAAATAACGACAAATAGTGAAAGAAAAAATGTCAAATGACTCTCAGTGCCATTAAATTAGGGCATCCCTGAAATATCCCTGACTTTTCTAGGTTAATTCCTCGACCCTCACAATCGATGTAGTCTCATAAATATAATTCTCCCTTTGTTTTCTTCCTACAATTAACCACCATCTTCGGTGGTTACCAGGGTTACGAAATAATGAAATGCGAGGCTTCGGTGGTTACCATGGTAACTGATGAATGCAGCTACATTGAGAAACCACCGTTTACGGGTGACGGGAATTTAACGAAAGGTCGCCAAAACGGGGTTTTCAGCATTTATTTTTCCAATGGTGTCCTTTATCGCTCAATAATAATGACGATGAAGCCCCAAAACCTTAAAACGAAATAATCTAATTCTTACCATTAAAGGTCTATCATAAAATAATAAAACCACGAACGATAATTATCACTACTCTACTAATACTCTTAAGATAAACTGCCAAATTTCAACTTTTGGTTAAAACAAACCCCCCCCCCCACACACACACACAGGAGTCAAAACCTTCCAACAGCCGTTAAATTAATTTTGAAAGCCACTCTCCCCAATTCTTTCTTTCTTTTATTTTTCATTATTAAAAGGGAGCTCCTTGAGGAAGGGCTAGTTAGGATAGGGTATAAGTGGTAATGTTCCCTTTGCCTATAAATGTAGTAGGAGTCGCTGATTGGGTTTGGTTTCAAAGTATTGGGAGTTCGGATGATATTTCGTTAGTACGTAGGAAACTTGATGGAAACTCTCGGGAGTCAACCTCCGAATAGACATACTCATCTTCAGGGATGCTGCTCAGCCACGGTAGAATTTCATAGTTTTAAATAATGCGTAACTAAATTTCATAAAAACAAAAAAGTTACGTATGCTGTACAGTATTGGGAGAATTCTTAAACTGATGGATGCTGGCCAGTTGGAGGTGCCTCTGGATGACTGCTTCTTTATCTAATTAATTCCTACGCAAACCACGTAATAATATAAATTAAGTTGTTATAAAAAAAAAATAAAAAAAAAGGTAGGAAATCGCGTACATGATGTATACTTTCATGGAAATTCTTAAATTCGGGTGCACGATGGCTGGATGTGCCTCTGGATTGCTCGCTCGTCTTAGTTATTCCAATGTAAAGAATGCCAATGTAAGCATCTTTTTTTTTTAAATATAGAAAAATACATTCCCTTTTTTTTTTTTTTTTGTAATAGTGGGAAATTTCTGAAAATGTGACACTTACTTTTGTATATTAGAGTTTAATATATGAGAGAGACTCGTGGCAATCATATTCCTCTTATGAATAATTACTTATAAACATTTAAACTCATAAATTAATAAAACGTGAATAAAAATTGAATTTTACTTTTTAGCTCTCTAAAATTAAGTTCTTACACTTTCTTAACTTATACAAATAATATGTAATTAAAATCAGTTCAAACTTGTACATTATTATTATTATTATTAAATATTATTATCATCATCATCAGAAAGAACTAAAACATTTTAAATTTTTTTTGTTTATCCATTTCGCAATAGTTCTTCAAACTTTTTTAATGTTCGATACATTCCTTAATTCTTGTCCCTTATCCTTATTAAAATTTGTAAATAAATACTAATTTTGCAGCTTTCTCAGTGCCAAATCTCTCTCTTATTTTAGAGTGAATCATGTCAAAAAAAGAAGGTTCGTTCAATAGCGGTAAACAGTTTAATAGAAAACTTAATTCTGGACGAGTCAATAAAATGACCCAGTGACTGCCACTGTACAAGACGTACGATCTTAGTAGTAATTTCGCTGAACATATTTATATAATAATAATAATAATAATAATAATAATAATAATAATAAATAATAATAATATAGGGGAAGATTCTGCTTTGAATTGTAAAATGTTTGGGAATGCTGATGAGTAATGCTTGTTTGCCTATTCCGCTGCAGCATCATGCTTTTCGACATTTAACATTTTCCTCCGTAAGAAGGGTGAAATATGTTTGCGAGATAATGCGCCGGTGGTTAGGGCAAGGACCATTCGCTTTTTTAATTTCTCTTTTGCTACATCGTCAATTCTTTCTTCCGAGAGTTTACTCTCTACTTCTTTCCATATTTGCGTTCTCTCTCCAATATCACGCTTCTCTTTTTTAATGTTATCTAATGCTACCGCAACGACTGCAATGCGCTTTAGTATTTTTCACCTATCTTCAGCCCACCGTTTGATATTTATATCCATTTCTTTCCTCCGCCTTGCCATCCCAATATGCGTTTTTTCTTTCATCACTCGCTGCTACCATTATAGGACAGTTGTTTAAATATGAGTGTAAACAATCTGCCATTGCGTTCCGAGGCAAACCTCGAGGTACAACAAGTGTAGATCCACCCATTTCTCTATAAGTAGCAAAAGCAGTATGTTTGTTTGTTTCTGAAATACTTAATTACTGTAACTATATGTTCTTTAATACTTCCAATTTTAAGATCTTTTGCTAAGAAGTTTAGTATATGCGCTGATCATCCATAACAAATCAAGTCAATTTCCTCATCTTGCAAGAACTGTGTTCCCATTTTTGTTATATTTGTCGCATTCTCAATTACGAGACTTCGGACTTTACATTTAAAAAGCTCACATTTCTGCATGGCCTTTTAAAACAGCAACCTCATTTAAATTCTCGGCTGTATGTGGACGCCCAATTGCGTCAATTGGCATCTACAGGGTAGACATCAGAGGTTTGAGATGTAACTGAAGCAGTTTTTAAATATTGGAAATGAGCCCACTGTACATACGCGCTTCAGAAGCACGTACAAATGGGCTCGTGTCCAACCATCGAGACTCAGGGAGAGAGGTACCCCGCAAATTAGTAACACATTTCTCACTTTCCTTTCCAAACACTTTGTCAAGCCATTTTTCTGTTATACCTTTCCTATTTGGTAACTTATAACCTGAGCGAAGAAGGGTTTCTACCATTTTTATAAATGCTTTGTGTTCCACTATTTTAAGTGGAGTTAGTGGTGCATATCATTATTGACATTTTTTCACCCATTAACTCTTTTTCCTTTAAAGATGTTTGTATTAGAAAACAGATAATATCCATAGTGCTTCTCTTGGAAGTGGGGCTTGTTAAGGATGGGGCTGGTAACGGAATTCATGATATAGATCCGCTTCGTTTAATACTGGAAGGAATGGATAATGGTAGCTTTAACGTTAGACTTTGAGGAGGGGAGGCTGGTAACTGAGATGCCGCGCAAGATGAACTTGGTCTCTCTGTTGAGCCGTATTAATAAGGTACTGTTCTATAGTTGAACTGTTTTATAGTTCTATAGCTATAGGTACAGCTGTAGTTATGGGCTCGCGTCATTCTTAAATGATACTCTTTGGTGCCCCGATGTAAACACGCTAATTCTCTCGCTTGGAGATGGGAGGTTATAATCTGCCCTTGTTATGCCCAACAACAGTATTTAGTGCCCCCATCGTGAAGTATTCAATTACGTTAAATTGGTTGTGGGATGTAATGAAACGACACCCCGACTGATTGATACCCCTCTTTCTACATCAATTATAGAGAGTTCACAAAAGTGGCTGCGACACTGAAAAGACAATGTAGACGCAGGACGAGGCATTTTCAAATCTGCATGATCATCTATCGAGGATCAAGAGCGCCGGGTACTAGCGGATAATTTCGGAATGAATAAAAGACAATTACAGAATACGGAATTCTTCGCTGAAGCGCCCAAAGCGCTCTTGGATCTAATCCCTCTTCAATTAACGCCAATTGGAATCTCTAAAACAATTCGAACTGAAACTTAAGTTGAACTCCTCGTTACAACGAACACTTAACATGTGTATGACGCTATACACGTGCGAAATAGGCGCACACTTTAAATCCAAACGGGAAGCCTCGCCAAGGAAAAAGTAAATCTCATCTAAGACCATCCGTGTTTCAACGAAATATAAGGATTACTCCGCTTTGCACCTGAGAGTTTAATAAACATTCCGTACTTACGCCCTCTATAGTATAAAGAGGCAACAGTGAAACGAGCATAAGGAAGAGCGGAATAGGAAGGGGAAGGCAAAGCGGGTAAAAAGGTGAGGGGAAAAAGGAGGGAAAAAAAGGAGGAGTAAGAAAAGGACGTTCAAGACTGAAAGAAAGCGCGAATGATGCCTTTCAAAGAACTGCTTTCAATATCGTCTCCTTTAATCAATATCTGACGACCTCAACCTTTCTGAAGAAAGCTATGGACAACAGGCTCGAGGGAGAAAGGGGTGGGGGCAGGAGGGTTTGTAAAAAAAGGGATAAAAGAGGGGTAAACGTGTGTGTGTGTGTGTGTGTGTGCAGACAGGAACTACAAATTTAATTAGGCAAAATTGCTAAATACAGGGTGATTCAAAAGTCGTTACATAGGGAAATACTGTATTATGTAATGATACAGGGGAATAGTCGCATCACATGTTCGATACGTCCGCTGCGACGTCTCTGTAGCTCAACGAGCCAGCTAAGAATATCACATCAATGCGCTCCTCCTTCGATAACATATCATAACTCATTTACCTGCAACGAAACAGAAAAGCCCTATGTAACCTGACTTTTGAATCACCCTGTATATTAATTTTTTAACCCTAAATAAAACGAAAGTAATCTTGTAAAATAATAATTAGCCGTGTCTTTTCACAATACCCAATCCCCCGATCAACCCCTCACTTTCCCCCTCGCCCCCTCCCAAAAAGTGGAAAAGAATCAAGTGGGAATTAAGAATGTTTCCCGCTCGTTCTTTACACACCTTCTCCGCTCGTTTTATACGCTTGTGTCTCTCGCTGATAGAAACGTTATTTACAAACTCCTTTTCCTTTCATCTTTCTCTTCCTTCCACTTCGGAAAATAAATAAAGAATAAGTTCCAGTGGCAAGAAATAAATTTCCTAATACAAATATTAATATTAGGAAAAAAAACAACAACCGGGGATACGCGACAGACATTTTCCTATTTTCACCACTGATGCGTAGCTTGACGAAGCACGTTGTCAGAAGTTCGCGGCCTCTTTTAGTTGAATGGCTCAACGTTTACCAACATTTGCGATGCGAATGTGTCTGAAATAATTTCGTTTACATCTTCAAAGGATTCGTTACATATGATATATTTAATACGCGCCTATCCGTGGCACTTTCGTTATTACCCCAAAAGAGCCGTCCATTTACTACAAAAAGGTGGCACTTTCTTTATTAGCCCATGACAGCCACCCGCTTAATAAAAAAAAAGTGTCTTAATTCACTCGCAGGAAATTTTCTTGATACAAATTTCGAAACTGTTCTACGAGTCCTATTTTATGAGACACGCAGCGAACTATTAATGTGACCCTACTATTTAAATTCTTTGCCTGTTCAATCCATTTTCAAACTATTCGATTTACAGTTCTTGGGAAAGAAAAGGGAACTTCATTTCTAGTAACAGCAATGATTCTCCGCATGTTTTTCAAGTACTTCCAAAATGACCTTTAGTTCTTTAAGTGAACAATACAATACAATTAACATTTACTAACTACCTCAAAGTTATAGAGAACAATCTCAATGACTCGAGTAGTCAAGCCGTCAATGAACAAAATAAAGAATAGAAGTGACAGGATTGAGCTCCGCCTCACTCCACAAAATATCCAAAACATGGAGTTTCACGATACGACTTCGCGAACAGACTGTGCTTTCCTGTAAAAAAAAATCGTCCTTAAAAAATCATACCAGCATTTAACGTACAGTATAAATCAAATGATTATTTCCACCTTTTCCATGTTCATGGCATGGCCGCCAAAGTCGTAAATGTTTGAAAACCGAACCGTCATTGGCTGTATCAAGAAATCAATGTCTCATCTTATTCTTCGTAAATATGTGTTCTCCCATACGAAGTTTGAATGCTGCTCTTTATTACACTTTATAGAATATGCATACGTACTCTATAAGGAATTTAAGATATGGAAATAAATCATACTCTTCATAATAATAATGATGATTGGGGCTGTTTAACCTCCTTCGCAACATCTAAGGTCATATGACGGAGGGGACCTACAGCTTTACGTGGGATCCGAACCACGGGTCGCTACATAATCTGGACACGGAGGACGGTCTCCCATCCAACTACTACTACCCGACTAAGGTGGTCCATAACTTCACTTTTTTAAATTTTTAATGGTCCAACATGCTAATGTTATGGGCATTGGTGCAAGAAACAACATGGTTACCAGTTTTTGGAGTTCCGGTAATATCAGACCCCCCCCCCCCCATTTATATTGCATAGTAAAAAACTGAGTAAAAACGACATCTTTTAAGCATTTTTTAAAGATTAATCATATTTAATCTTAAATAAAAGCATACATATTGCATATCAATTTATTCAGAAATCAACTTTGCACATTTTGGTGTATAAATTGATTATTTATTCGTAATAGTATACATAGAAATGTTCTATAACAGCTGATTAAGCCAATATTTTATGTTTTTCAGATATCCAATGATTTATATAGTATATGATGCATTTTTCACTTGGTTGATTCTAATCTTATTTTAAATGAATATCATGGCTACTCCTAAGAAATTAAATATAAAGTTAAGAAAAAGCGGTTATGATCCAATTATTGGTAATCTTAAAGATGAACTGATTCCTACAGGACTATTCCACTTCCAGCTACCATCCCAATCAGATGCACTTCAGCATTTCTTTCATTTAAAAAGAAACGATATGGTTATGAACAATAAAGAAGAGGCTGCAACAGTTGTACTTAATAAAGTTAAAAATTCTGGGACTTAGCTGGCATTAAGACGCAAGATATTTCCAAAAGCAGAAGACCAAAAGAAAAGATTCTGACTTTAGTTAATGAGTATGAAACGCTGAAAAAACACAAAAACAGAATACTTTCGAAGATAAAAGGATATTTTTTGTAAAAAATTAGATATGCTATTGGATATATCGGCAGCAGATGCTATTGAAACAATAATGAAAGACAGAATGAGAACAACAAGAAACAAAAGCGAAGATATAAAATTCCTTGAAGATCAAAGAACTATTCGGAATATGTACAGTGCTTACAAGAAGTCTCACGCTTCTGTCTCGTTCCAAGCTAGTCTGTTAGGTATAAAATGGGCGGTCCTTAGGGCAGCGGAGGTGCGTTCGGATTGGTGCACATAACTGCTCTAACACAATCAATGACGTCCATTATTACGTCACTTCTGCTACATTTTAGTGTTTAAAATACAAATGATTAAGAAGCAGAATGGAGCAAGTTTCGGGATGTTGGGATGGTTATGGAGCAATCCTAGTCATCATAATATTAGCTGGGCATTACATTATACCGTCTCAATATATACTGTAGACTATAGAGAACGACTAATTCGGCAAATATCCCAAATCATGGCATGATACCTAAGTTATTTTGACGCAGGTCTAAATTATTTGCTCAAATGCAATTATTGATATTAAGTAATTGTTGGGGATTTTTGTCAATATTGTTTGTGATATACAGTGCCCGCGAAAAGTATCCGATCACTCAAGAAAATACAATATTTTCCCTTGATATTCAGAGACACGTAATTCACTTTCTATTTGTTCTAGCGACATCTGGTAACTTTGAGGTTGCTCGCTGATATGAGAGCTATCCAACGCATTCTCAAATTAGTGTTCTGGTAGCCTTCGTTGCGGGTGGCTGTGTCTCAAATTTGTCAGATTTCACTGTTTGTGTAAATTTCTTGATTTTTTTTTTTTTTACAGAAAGTGGTGTAAATAAAATTTATATATAATGTGTGCTAAAAAACAACTTAAGAGTGATTGTCGAGGTGCTATTGTTGCTTTGCATGCATGTGGGAAATCACAGAGACCGATAGCTAAGGAATTAAACATATCCCAAAGTACCGTTAATTTATGGGTTTCACGGGCTAAGAACAATGGGCCTAACACGCCAGTCCCTAAAAAACGATCTGGCAGACCGAGAAAAACAAATTCGCGAACAGACAAACTTATGAAACGTTTAGTATTGAAAAACCCAACAATAACTGCGAAAGAAATAAAATTTAATATGAATAATTTGTTATCTGGTGTTTCTGAACGAACTATCCAGGAGCGGCTCCAAAAAGAACTCGGATTACCATCTCGCCATGCTGCTAAGAAACCGTTCATTAATGAAAAAATGCGTAAAAAACGTGTCGCATTTTGTAAAAAATACATTCATTGGACTGTTGATGACTGGAAGAAGGTTTTATTAGCGATGAGTCGACATTTTTGACATTCAGAAGTTGTCCAAAAAAGGTTCGCCGGCCTATTGGCTCAAATAGGATGGACCCTAATACACCCTAAAGACAATGAAACACCCTCCAAGTGTGATCGTTTGGGGTTGTTTCGGTACTATGGGCGTGGAAACTTATATTTTCTTCCGAAGAACAACTATGAATGGTGCACGGTATTTAGCAATGCTACAGGATAAACTTCCAATGGCAATGGCAATCCAAAGGACAAAAACATACATGCATGATGGTGCACCATGTCACAGGGCCAAAATAGTGACAAAATGGATTACTGACAATAAATTTGATATTTTGGATTGGCCTGGTAATAGTCCAGATCTCAATCCGATAGAAAATCTGTGGCTAATAATAAAAATAAGGTTGAATGCCACGACACTGGCTCAGTCGAAAAATTACAAGAGGCCATCAAAAAGGTATGGTGCAAGGAAATATCAGTGGAAGTTTGTCAAAACTTGATTAAATCCATGCCAAAACGTCTAGAACAAGTCATCCAAACCAAAGGACAGATGACAAAATACTAATATAAGGTTAGTATACATTTAAACATTGTTTTTTATGTAAAAAAATACAAATTTCAAGGGTGATCGGATACTTTTCGCGGGCACTGTATATCCTACGTGAAGACTCTAATGACCAAATTCCTAAGTGAACCTCTCACGCGCTCTCATTTCGAGGAAGTCACGGTCGTCTCACTAATAGATAGTTTATCCATTGTTTTAAGTGGTAACCTATTAAACGAACTATGTTAAACCTATTCCATCTTATGAAAGTCATTAGTCTAAAGCAAGACTAGTGGGCCGTGAATCAGAGAAATTTGTATTTGATTTGTTCATCGTAATTATTACGTAATATAGTATACTGTATATAGTAGTATATAAGAGTTTATTGGTAGCATATCATATGACAATTCCCATAAACATGTGATGACCTCGATGTTGCCAGTTTTTATTTTTTTCCCGAAACTATTACCTTCTCATAGTTTATTTCAACAATGCATATATTATCACCTCCACGAGCGTAGATATTGCAAGAAAAGATTCTAACTAAGGAAAAGTAAAGTTCTTTCATGGTCACAATATATACTTTTATAGATGTCAAACAAAAAAAATATAATAAAATTCTATATTAACATAAATATATATTCGATACACATTTACGTCATGGCTTTAACATCAGTATTTCGTATAGCTTCCTCCAGCATCAATAATTTCTTGCAATCGTTGCGGCATAGAAGAGGCCAGATTGTCGGGAATGTTTGGTGTTCGGCGTAAGCTCTCCCAACTATTCCTCGTGTGAGCTAAAAATGCTTCAAATGTTCTTTCATTGTGTTGCTCCCATTCGTTAATCATTATTACCCAAAGGTTTTCAATCGGATTCAAATCATGAGAACGTGGTGGCAGAATTAGATTAATAATCTCTGGGTGATCTTCGTACCACGCTCTCACAACGTTACTTCTATGAATGGGGCTATCTTCCATTAAGTAAAATGGTTCCGGTGCTGGAACCAGATACGCACGAACACTGGGTAGCAGCACCTCTTCCAGTATCTGGCAATATTGCTGTCCAGTAAAGCGTCCATCTACTTGAGTTAATTCTCCGACACCATAGCCAGACATCCAGCCCCACACACCGAGATTGATGTGACCACTACGTTTGCTCGGGAAAACATTTCCTTCATAGCGTTTTCCGCGCTGCCTCCAACAATGCAGGGAACCATGACTATATGTTGAAAATGTTTTTTCGTCACAGTACACAACTTTCTCCAGAATTCTTCCTCCTGCGGCAAGTATTGCAAGGCAAATCCCATCCGCGCCTCTTTATGCTCAATCGTCAATGCAGGTTTTATAGCTGGACGGCGAGAAAAATACCCTGCCTCGTGAAGTCTGTTGTTCACTGTATTTGCGCTACAACGAAGGTTCAGGTGTCTGTAAATATGCGTCGCTGGAACAAACGGATGCTCTCTGGCATGATTAACAATCGCAGCATCTTCCTCTTGAGATGTTGAACGCGGAGGACCAGACCTCGGCAAAGTAGCGATTGAGTTTTCTGCTTCATACCGATGAATCCACCGTTCCACAGTGCTTCGATGAACGTCGTCGTCGTCTTGATATTTCTCTTATTGGCACACCATATTCATGCAGTCACCATTGCTCCCCGCATTGCCTGGGTCGTCTCGTGGTGCACAGACGGCCTTTCATCTTTGTGTAAATGGCTTATGTGAAGCGTGCTGGGACGATAAAGGAAATGAAGATATCATGCACCCCTTCTGAAATTGATTTCGGTTGTGAAGGGTACCAACCCTTCGAATGGTAATAATAATCAGCCAATTTCCTATTTTGTTGAACACATGCATAAAAAATTCGTCTTAAAAGCCAAGGATCCAAAGATTGTCAGCAATAGTTTATATCCCAACTGAATATAATCAGCCATCAACAGTATAATCATATTTTATTTCCATAACTACTCATGACTACTCTGTCATAGTAAATAACCATATTATGACTTAGGTAGTAGTGGTAATTCTGAGTGGCGGCCTCTAGCCACATACGTTAAACCTATCAGTGCGTCTAAGACCAGACTCTTCTGTTTTTGTCAATTCATTGTTAGTTTACGGTATTTTGCTCTTTATCTTTCTAGGTCTGGGGCATTAAAATAAATATTTGAGTTTGTGTTTAGCATTTCCTCCTCCCTTCGTAATTCCCCACCCAACCTCGTTTCCTTCGACATAGCAACGCTTACCTCCATCCTCATTCCACTTCCTTCATTAAACCTATTATCGCTTTTACTGTCCCTTCCTTCCATCCTTCAATGCCAGCGTTCTTAAACCTAGCACATAAATTATATAATATGGAATCTAACACCTTAGATCTCTACGCATTCATGTTACTTGAATACGCGTGTGTCTTAGGGGAATCCAAGTGTTGAGAGTGGACTTGAGGGGTAGTCTACAGGGTGTCCCGTAAGTCTGGACCCATAGGGATTTATAATATATTTTTTTATTATGTTATTATTATTATTTTATTATTATTATTTTTTTATTATTTTTTATTATGATTTTTATTTGTGGGGCCACTTGAAAGCCAAAGTGTACGAGGTCAAACTTCAGAACATTTTCCACCTTAAAGCACGCATTGTGGAGGCGTGTCAAGAAATTTCTGCGACTGTGATTCAGAAAGTGCTGTCGCAGTGGAGATTGCGTCTTCAACTATGTGTGCGACACAACGGCGGACACTTTGAACAGATTATGTAATAAATTTTTGGACTATTTTGTAATTTTATTATTTTTCCCTATGGGTCCAGACTTACGGGACACCCTGTATAGAGTATAGATTATTACAGATGACCTTGAACGCTCCAACTATTTAAAAATGATTATTTATTACGCACATCATATGGCATAATACACACATGAATTTAAGTATCTCTCACACTATAGGAATGGAATTGAATCGTACCAGAGTTAAAAAGTCGCAAAATATGATAGATTAGTTTGTATTAAGAGGTCACTAAGAGAAAAGGATTTGGAGTAGAGAGAGAGAGAGAGAGAGAGAGAGAGAGAGAGAGAGAGAGAGAGAGAGAGAGTTACAAGGAAAAGAAGTACCTCAAAAGGCCTTGCGGCCCATACCGAGGAGGTACCAATGGCAACGGGAGCCAGGGAAAATTTTGTAAAAGTTTATTTTTCTTTCAACTATCCTAGCAGTAGTAGAAAACTGGATAGTAAAGTAGAAGGCTCTCTCCCCACCCTCCGCTCCCTCCCTGCCAGAGGCAGGTACGGAAAAAGGTTGAAGAAAATACCTTGACCCTGGAAAAGTAGCCAAGGAAATTTTACAGGAAAGTGGAGAATATATAAATAGCTCTATATTTAGCTTGCTCACAGAGACACCGAGCAAGCGAACTCCTGCAGAGTTTTCTGAGGTTTTAATCTTAAACTATGAGTGTGTTCAGTACTTTGTCTAGCCTATTTTTAAACAGATTTACACTTTGACTGGAAACAACCTCTGAGGGAAGTTGGTTCCAGATATTAACTATTTTATAGGAAAAGAAATTTCCGCAGACTGAGGTCCTAAATGTCTTTACACACTCAAATAGTGTGCAAGATTTCGTCTAACCTTTTCTTGAACTGATCCACAGAGGAACTGTTCACAACTTCCGAAGGTAACCTGTTCCATGTGTCACAGATCTTATACGTAAAGTAATTCCCACACGCACTAGTCCTAAACCTTTTCAAATCCAACTTCCAACCATTGTTGCGAGTTGGGTTATCATTTAAACTAAACATACTTCTAAAATCGACATCGTTCAACCCGCGTAAGAGCTTGAAAACCTCGATCAGTTGACCGCGCAGCCTCCGAGTTTCAAGCGAAAACAAGTTCAGGGCGCGTAACCGTCGATTGTAGCCCATATGCCTAACGGAAGGGATTAACTTTGTGGCCCTCGCCTGCACTCGCTCCAGCCTCTCAATATCTTTCCTGAGGGTGGGCGACCAGAACTGCACAGCATACTCCAGGTGCGGCCGAACAAGGGAATTGTACAGTGAGAGCACAATCTCCTTGTTCCGAACTGAAATTGCCTCCTGATATAACCCAATAGTTTCTGTGCTTCTTTTCCACCTCTACACACTGTTTCGTAAACTTAAGGTCGCTGCTAATTAGCACACCCAAGTCCTTTTCTAAATCAGTCACCTCGATATTACTACCCAACATCGAGTAGTCCGACTTGGGATTGGCGTAGCCAATGTGCATCACTTTGCATTTACCCAAGTTAAACGGCATTTGCCATTTTTCGGACCACTCTCCTATCCTACCTAGGTCCGCACGCAGTTCCTCGATCGCTTCGGGCGTCCCAACATTGGCCCCAAGCTTGGTGTCATCAGCGAATTTGGCGATCCGACTGACGATGCCACCGTCGATATCATTTATGTAAATGATAAACAACAGTGGCCCCAAAACGGAACCCTGAGGAACCCCACTAGTGACCGAGGCCCAACCCGAACTAGCACCTTTAATTACCACCCTCTGCCGCCTATTCCTCAGCCAGTTTTCAATCCACCTACCTATTTCCCCACCGATACCCAGCGCGCGCACTTTCGCATTAGCCGGCGGTGAGGTACCTTATCAAAGGCTTTCTGAAAGTCGAGATAAAGTATATCAATCGCCCTACTCTTATCGTACTCACTCAACATGACGTGGAAAAACTCGAGCAAGTTGGTGAGAGACACGACCTATGCCGTTTAAACTCATGTTGGGAGTCCCCAAGCAGCTTGTAGGAATCCAAATGGTCAACGATCCTATCAGCTATTATCCCTTCTAATAATTTACCTACAACTGAAGTGAGACTAATGGGACGATAGTTCCCTGGACTTTCGTGATCCCCTTTCTTAAAGATAGGGGCACGTTGGCTTCCCTCCAGTCACCAGGCACCTGGCCCATCTCCAACGATTTGTTGAAGACTGTAGCCAGGTGGGGAGCCACCTGGTCGCGCACTTCTCGCAACACTCTGGGAGAAAACTGGTCTGGCCCAGGAGCCTTAAACGCGCTCAGTTTGTCTATCGGCAACGACTGTCGCGGTACATCTAACACTATCCAGGCCAGAGAGAGAGAGAGAGAGAGAGAGAGAGAGAGAGAGAGAGAGAGAGAGAGAGAGAGAGAGAGAGAGAGAGAGAGAGAGAGACTTTTAAATCACACCTTTTAAATGGTTTGTGGGTAAGGGCTTCACGTATGTTATTTTAGTCCAGGGTAGTTTATGTGGAGGTGTTAACGTAACTTGCACTTGGGACTGTTAATTGTAAGACAACTACCATAGCTGGGACTGAGACACGTTATCCCCTGCATACTCTATATATATCTATATACAGTATGTCTCTATATATAGATAGAGTGATCAACACAATGATAATGTGGACGTCATTGATGGGGTTAGAGCAATTATGTGCACCAATCCGAACACACCTCCGCTGCCATAAGGACCGCCCATTTTATACCTAACAGACTAGCTTGGGACGAGACAGAGGCGCGAGACTTCTTGTAAGCACTGTACATCTCCAGCCTTGATAAGTCTTATGTAACTCGGACAGAAAGACGAAACCAAAGAATTCGACATGACGTAGAGAGAAAAGAAACTCTTAGCAGACATGGATGCAGGACCCAGTGGTGAACAAATGAATATCCCACCTGATGATGACATTCCTATAGATAATGATGAATCAAGTAATGAATCAAATGATTCGGACTTTCAACCTTCGTCTCAAAGAAATCCTAAAAAAAGAATTCGCATTTTCGATTCTCAAATGGTTTCTGACACGGCTGATAGGCTGAATCTCTCGCATAGACAAAGAACAGTTTACGCTGCAGCAGTTGCCTCAGAATTAAATATAAATATACATGACATGAGCCTGTCAAAGTCTACTTCTAAACGTTCATGTTAATGATGAATCACAAAAACAATTTCTGGTAAAAGTTATAGAGCAACATCGACGCCTTCTTCCAGACTTCAAGAAAAAATCTTTGGCTGAAATGTATAATTATGTTAAGTGAGCGTTTATTGTGTAATGTTATGCAGAAGTATTTATCTTTTTAATTAAACTTTGGTATAATTTTTTAATCATTGTAAAAGGAATTAATTTTTGTTTAAAAATAAATGATGAAAAAAAAAAAAACAATGGGAACCTGGAATCAGGTTTGTTCCCACTCGAAATATACTGTAGTTGGCTTGATAAGCTGGTCTAATTTCGAGCCCATCGCCGCGAAGCTGCCTGGAATGATGCTTCAGGGTGGCGGTAACACCCCTAGAATATATAATTAATTAAAATAATATGTTATTAACAAGAAAAAATAATATAGTCATATGTTTATTCACAGAGAAGCGGAAAAACTTTTGTTTTCTCAGTCAAAATTTTAGGTCCCATATAAATGGGGGGGGGGGGGGGGTCTGATATTACCGGAACTCAAAAAACTGGGTAACCATGTTGTTTCTTGCACCAATGCCCACAACATTAGCCCGTTGGACCATTAAAAATTTTAAAAAGTGAAATTATGGACCACCCTAACCCAGACCCAATGTCGCTTTACTTCACTGATCAACGGGAAGCGGTGTTACGACATTGGCTACGACGTAGCCCAATCATACTCTTCGTATATCAGAATTAAAGCCATTTTTAGGACAATTTAAATTAAAAACAAAATTACACGTTTCGGATCCACTTTGGGATCTATTATCAAGTCTTCAATGAAGATAATTATAATCTATTTGTCGGATTATATGCAAATATCTTCGTTATAAAACTGATAATGGATCCAAGTGGCGCATATTTTATATATATATATATATATATATATATATATATATATATATATATTAAAATCGGTACAGAATTTAAATTTTGTACAGATTCATCGATTTGTAGTACCTTGTATTCCATGCATTAAAACCAAGCTCAGCCTCTCGTCTATTGTTAATTTCGCAGCCATCCCCTACCTAAAAGAAAAAAATAATATATTATAGAAATGGGGGAAAAAGGCGAAGTGGGAGAGACGTGTGTGTATGTGTGTGACGTTTCATCAATTTATGTCGCGTGGTTCAAAAGTTATGGTGTACCATCATTTGACCTTTGATGCAGGGACCCGAACCTCGCTGAAAACACATCGTGTTACAGTCATCCATATATGTGTGTGAAGTTTAATCAATTTATGTTCAGTGGTTCAAAAGTTATATATAATCCGGACACGAAAGTGTAACGAACGAACGGAGGGACGGACAAACAATGGAATCCAACATGGCCAGGATTGGCACAGCCCGTTTTTCCCCACCTAGGATTTTTCCAAAAGAACCACTCGAAAAACCCTCTTTTACCCACCCAGGTGGGTTTTTTCAAAAGTTGCACTATTCATCATTTCTTTAAAATATTTCTCTTCAGCAGTCAGGAAAGAAAGATTGCTAGCATAAAAAATCTTGCAATTGCTTTGTCTATTGCTTCTTGCTGTGCTGGAGTTGTTAGAATTGAAAAATCTCTTCTTTTTGGCTGTACAGTTCTGTGGTGGCTATGTACCCATTCTTGAACTGACTTTGCTTTCTTTTTCTGTAGTGTTTTCAATGCTAGTACTGAAGCAGTTGATGATGTACTTGTGTTTGTTTCGTCAGAAAGCATCAATTCTTCATGCGCTTCATCTGAATGGCTTGATGACACAGAAGGCTTAGGTGAAGGGTTTCCATAGCCAAATGATGTAACTCGTTTAGGGCATTTATTTAAATGGGCTTTTATCCGTTCAATTTTACCACTTACTTCAGTGTTACAATACTTACATATAACTTTATTTGTTCCTTCTACACTTAACATTTCATTCCATTTACCCTTACTTTTTCTTCCAGCACCTGCTACACGTGGCATTTTTCTTTGTAAATAATATGTTCAATTTTATATTGTAGCTAAACCTATAGTCTATTCATTAATTATAATAAAGATTTTTTTAATTAATATAATTATATATACCTTACCTTATGAACCTTATGTTGTTTCGTGCGTTGGTCTCTCTTCACACGGAGGTCAAGCTGGTGGCCCCGCCTCTAGGTCTGGCCTGGTGGAGGAGCGAGTTGCTTTCTTGCGCTCTCCACCGTACATAGCTAGGCACGCCCGGCTCATCTGGTACTGTCCTGAGCCAGGCATCCAGTCTTTTCTTGAAGACTTCAACTTTGACCCCCGTTACGTTTCTGAGGTCCTTAGGAAGCTGGTTGAAAAGTCTTGGCCCCCTGACAACCAAGCTATTTTCCTTCAGGGTTGAGGAGGTCCCTTGTCGGGCCTTTAATTTGGGAACACTACACATTCTGCCTTTCCTATTTTCCAGTGTTGTTTGAATGGTAAATGGGTTTAGTTTTAGGTTTGGTACCAGTTTTTCGATCATTTTCCATATGTAGATTATGATGTACCTCTCTTCTTCTTCTTTCCAGTGAGTACAGATTTAGTTTACGTAGTCTTTCCCAGTAGTTAAGTTCTTTGCAGCCATCAATCTTGGCTGTGAAATGCCTTTGCGTTCCTTCTAGTTTATTAGTTTTTTCTTTTTATATGGGGACGTCAAAACTGAGCAGTATTCAAGTTTTGGTATAATCAGTGTTTTTAGCAGGGGAATCATTACTGTCCTGTCCCTTCTCTTGAAAGTTCTTAGTACCTGTCCGGCGACTCATTTTGCTTTATTTATCGCTATCTGATTTTGTGTTTCGAATTTCGCATCATCTGTCATTATTATCCCGAGATCAATCGCTTTCGTGCCTCTCTGAATTTCCTGTCTATCTGGAGCATAATATGCAGTCTGTTTAAGTTCTTCTTTTCTACTATATCTCAAGAGCTGAAATTTCTCGGCGTTGAATGACATGTTGTCTTCTGACCATTTGTATATTTTGTTCGTGTCCCTCTGCAAGGCCTCCACGTCATGTACATCGCTGATTTTTCTGCTGATCTTTGTATCGTCTGCAAAGGATGTTACTATACTGTTGCTGTTTACTCCGCTGTCTATGTCTGTTAGCATGATAATGAACAGAAGTGGGGCTAGTACTGTCCCTTGTGGTACTGAGCTGTGTACTTCCGATTCTGATGATGATATACCTTGAATTTTGACGACCTGCAGACGATCTCTAAGGAAGTTGTAGATCCATTTTCCCACTTTGCCTGTTATTCCCATATATTTAATTTTATATGCTGTTATACCATGGTCACATTTATCGAAAGCTTTAGCAAAATCTGTGTATATAACATCGTAGTTGTCATTGCCTTCCAATGCATCTAGGATATTGTTGTAGTGTTCTACTAGTCGTGATAGGCATGATCTACCTGATCGGAATCCATGCTGATTTTCGTTGAATCTTTCCCGTGTTTCCAGGAAATCATAAATTTTCTCTCTAACTATTCTTTCAAATACTTTGGTGAAGTGGGACGTCAATGACACTGGTCTATAGTTCTTTGCTTGAGAGCTGTCCCCTCCTTTATATATAGGAACAATGTTTGCTCTTTTCAAGATGCTCGGTATTTCCCCAGTGTCTATGGATCTTCTCCATATCCAGTATAAAGGTGTAGCTATTTCATTTTTACAGTTTTTAATCAATAATGCGTTCCAATTGTCCGGACCTGCAGCTGAATGTGGTTTCATTTGTCGTATAGCTCTCGCTACATCTTCTGGTGTAAAATCAAAGTCTGTTATATACTCTCCTTGCAATTCCTCTTCAAAGAATGCAATTATGTCTGGTATCGCTTTGTCACTTTTTGGGTTACTGAAAACTGATTCATAGTGAGCTCTCAATGTATCAGATATTTCTTTTGGATCGTCGGTTAGTTCATTATTTCCCGTCCTTAAGGGCCCAATAGCGGCGCGCGTTTTTGTTTTCCTTTTTGCATAGCTATAGAAGTATTTTGGATTTTCACATATATATTAGGGTGTGACCGTTGCCCTCCAAAAATCAAAAAATGGTCCTACAATGCTGTTCAAAGTTTTAGTGTTGTGTATTTATCTAGGAAACACCCCTGTAAATTTTCTTGGAGATCGGTGTATGTTTGAGCTAGCACCGTCGTACCAACAAGTATTGCTATTTCAGCTTATGAACTTCATAAATAAGTGTGAAAATAGCACATTTTATCAGATTTTCATTTCCGGGTCTGGAACGCTGACCCACAAATTTTCCACGTATTATTTTATTGCATTTAATTTTAATGATGCTCTTTTCTTTTCCCTTGACAGTGATTTGATGATGTGAATAGAGAATTTAATCATGGATACACGGCCAGATGATGAGTATGTCAGAATGTTATTGGGTACGGATACACTGCCAGATGATGAGTATGTCAGAATGTTATTGGGCACCGTACCCCGAGAAGAAGAAAAGGAAATAAAGGGCTGCAAACTGCCAACTAATAGGCAGGTCTTACTATGTCTGTTAGCAAACCTTCGGGATATGCATTGGGACCAGGCTTTATCTGCCACCATTGACAATGTGCTTTTGCATTACCAGAAGGCGAATGTCCCGACCATTACAGGCAGGAACAATATTGGCCGAGTGATTAAAACTTACTATGACAAAGACTACATGACGCTTATGAAAAAGAATGAGGATAGAAGACGGGCTGATGATCCTGGAATTATGAAGTTTAAATCAGAATTGAGCCTGACGATGAAATTTTATAAGAACACAGTGTTGAAAGACATGGCGGCTGCGAAAAAGGGGAAAACTCAGGCCGAACAAGATGCCATCGATACTGACATACTCTTTATGAAAAGCAACCTAAGTGACAGAGTAGCTACCTACTCTGGGGTAAACAAAGTACTCACAGAAAAGGTTCAGAAGCGACAGAAAAGGCAGATGCGAGAAGAGAAGCGACAAGAGAGAGAGCAATGTGATCATGCTGAGAATGTACAGGCTGATATTGATTCACCTATTAGCTCTGATGAGGACGATGACATTGATGAGGCCAGCACTGCTGAACCAGAGAGAAAACATCGGAGAACAGTGAAAGAGGGAGTTTCAATTTTTGTGCCCCATGATATTCTGAAGTCGGCAGAACTTGTTTCATGCAGTGTTCGAAACAACATCTCGCCGACCCAGCTGAGTGCAATTGTGTACTCCCTTATATCTGCATGTGGTGGAGATACATCAAAGTTGAGTCTAAATGCAAGGACGGCCCACCGATACCGAGCTTCCATCGTGTCAGAAATAAGTTTAAAAATCATGGATGAATGGCAACCATCAGACAAAGTACTGGTGCACTGGGATGGTAAACTTATGGACACGCTGGATTCCAAAGGCACTGATGACCGCCTGCCCATTCTTGTGTCTGGTGTCAATGGCACAAAGCTTCTTGGAGTCCCACCTCTTCCGCATTTGACTCAAAAAGCTGGCCTGGTTCAAGGAGACTTGATATCAACAGCAACCAAACAACTTCTGGTCGATTGGGAGTGTGAACAGAATGTCGTTGGTATGGTTTTCGACACAACTTCATCCAATACAGGTAAACCTATTTCAAACATCAGCGTGAATTTATCACGACATTAATACCAAAATACAGTGAATGATTTAACAGAAATCTGCAAAAAGCACGTGCCTGAAATGGTGGCCTTAAACTACAATTACATTTTTTTTTTAGGACAAAAAACAGCTGCTTGCGTCTCCCTCCAAAAGGAATTAGAGCGTGCCGTATTCTGGTGCGCCTGTCGCAGGCATGTGGGCGAAGTCATCCTAGGTGTTTGCTGGGATTGCTTGAAAGTGGAGGGCTCTTCAAGTCCAAACATAATGGTTTTCCAGAGGTGAGTCATAAGCTTTACAAAATAACAAGGAATATTATCTAATGAACAAATTTAGTGGAATTTCTTTTATTAGACTTATAAGATATACTAACACCAAGCAAATGATCGATCATATCAATCTTAATACCCCTAAAACAATATTATAGATTAGTACGAAATACAATAATCCCAATAATTGCATTTCTAGGTTCAAGAACCATTTCTCTCAACTGGCGTACAATGAAAAAAAGAAATACTACTACCCCGCAATGCCTGGAGTGTTTGAGGAGCGCCAGCAGGAGATGGCTGACTTCTTCCGTGAATCTCTAGCCCAACCATTTACACGTGGCGACTACAAGGAGCTGGTAGAGCTTTGTCTGCTGCTTGTAACTAAAGGATCCGAGCCAGTGAACTTCACAATGGTCTACCCCGGCGCACTTCACAAAGCAAGGTGGATGGCTAAACTGCTCTATACCCTCAAGATTGTTCTTTTGTCAGGCCAGATCAAAGAGCAGTTTCCCAAAGCCGAGGTTGTGACTAAAAGTCAAATCAGCAAGTTAGAACGGTTTGCTGTGTTCACAGTCGCTGTTTATGTCCCATGGTGGATTGTTTGCCCCGTTCCAGCAAGTGCGCCACTGAATGACTTGAATTTGGTCGAAACCTTGGCTGAATTTGCCCCATATGACGCCACAATAGTTGACAAAGCACGTGTGGCACTCGGTAGACACACTTGGTACCTAACAGGAGTTGGCCCCACTGGCTTTGTTCTCGTCCCAAGTACAAGAAAGGACAAAAGAGATGAGGAAGGCCCTTCTTTGCCATGAAGGCACTGAAGTTACTAAGAGAGTGGGGTTCAATCATGGGGGCTATGGAAAGCCATATTTTCCCCCTGTCCCAGAAAGTGGCACTGCCCTGGTGGACCTAATTGGGCCTGACTCAAGCCTGTTCTTCACCATTTTCGGCATGCCCTATCAGTTTCTCCACAGTCCAGCCAGTGAATGGGCGGATCATGACGACTACCTGAACATGAAACGGGTTGTGGACAAGCTTCAGGTCGTCAATGAGGCTGCAGAGCGTGGTGTAAAACTTTGCCATGACTTCTTAATGTTGCCAGGGATGAGGAGCGCTTTCAAGAAGTCCTTCAAGTAGTTGAAAATGACAGACTCCGCGTTCCTAATCAGCGCAAACGATCATGTTTCCGAACAGAAATCATGGTTTCTTGCTCTAGAGAAATAATACCTTGTGAATATATGATAAAACCCCTTAATGTACCATGAGAGAATAAGAATGATTAACTTTTTTGTGTTAGTGATAACAGCTTTTAATTAAGACAGGCAAATGATTTGTGTTAATATCCCTTATGATGGTTGTGTAATCTCATATATAGGCGCGTATGCCGTATAAGCAAAATCGCTATTTTTCAAATTGCTGGTGCTCACTCGAATATGCTCACTCGAATCACCAGATTTAACCCCTTTAGATTTCTTTGCATGGGGCTTTATCAAATCGCACGTCTATCAACAATTTTGGCATAGTGACAAGGAGCACCATCATGTTGATAGACGACGGGGATAGGATTGTTAGTACCGTCGTCTATCAACATGATGGTGCTCCTTGTCACTATGCCAAAATTGTTCAGGATTATCTAAATGGACGTTTTCCAAATCGCTGGATCGGACGCGGAAGCAACAGACCTTGGCCAGCGAGATGACCAGATTTAACCCCTTTAGATTTCTTTGCATGGGGCTTTATCGAGTCGCACGTCTATCAGACGAAGATTACGAGTCTTGAAAACTTACGTACACGTATACGAACTGCTGCAGATAACATAACCCCGCAAATGCTCCAGAATGTGTTTAGAAATGCTGCGGAACGATTTGAGCTGTGCAGGGATACTGATGGGCGTCACGTCGAATCCTACTCTTAATTATTTAATAAATGTTACCACTTTATCATTTTATGATTGAATTCCATATAATTTCCAAGTGCTTCACAAAAATAGATCCTGACTTTATGTACACCCGGTATATATATATATATATATATATATATATATATAATATATCAGTGGCGACTGGCGTATAGGAGCGATGGAGCGGTCGCTCCCCCTTGCTTGAAACGATAAATATTAATTTAACAGATAAAAAATATATTAATTTTAAGATATTAAACTAAATATTCTTGAAATATATTTTAAAAATTCATGTGGCATATCATGATTCATGAGGCATTTTGAGTAAGCCTTCATACAGTACATAATATTCTAAACTTATAGCATAGCTTCAAGCCTTCAAACAGCGTACTGCTGTTTCAATACAAAATAATATTGCAGCCGAATGGAGCGATAGATTTTTCGCTCAAGTAAATATAAATTATATTTTACTGTTGTAATGAAAATATAAGTACAATCGCGAATTTTTTTTATAATAACAACTTTATTTTTACTAATAGTTACTTCAGTAATAATGATAGAAACCATTTATATGTATTTTATTGAAATTATTACTTATTTGTAATTAACTAGAATTGTACGTCTGGCATAGCCGCATATGTTAATACAAGTACTCTTGTGAGCGGCAGTTGGATTCGCGCTAGCCTATTGTGAGTCCGTGTTGTCGTACAATTTTATGAAATCGCACCCCCATACATTTATACCACGAGTCGCCACTGATATATATATATATATATATATATATATACAGGGTATTTCAGGAGGAAAGGTCAATACTTCGGGAGGTGATAGTATCGGTCATTGTAAGAAAAAAAGTTCATATGAACATGTGTCTAATTCTGAATGGTTATGGAGATAAAGCTGTTTGAATCTACAAATACAAAAGCATTGTTAATGGTAATCAAGAAAGAGAAACCAATTACTCTTTCTAACGTTTAATGTTTAAACACTGGCATTTTGAATGGTATCATACAGAAATGACAAATTTGTTACAGTTTACAATACGTTTTCGAAAATCCCACCGTCAACCTCAATGCACTTTGCAACTCGTGTGCGAAGATCGGTGTTGTTCGTTTGAGTTGATATTGACGCTCCTTTATGCGGGCAGCAGCATCCAAAATGCGCGCGAGCAATTTGTCTCGTATATCCACCTTTCTTTTGTAAACTTGACTTTTCATCCACCCCCACAAACAATAATCTAACGGAGAGAGGTCTGGAGACTTTGGTGGCCATTGAATGGGACCACCGCGGGGGGGGAGGAAGCGCTGCGCGCGCATTAGATTCAAACAGCTATCTCCGTAACCATTCAGAATTAGACACATGTTCATGTGAACTTTTTTTCTCACAATGACCGATACCATCACCTCCCGAAGTATTGACCTTTCCTCCTGAAACACCCTGTATATATATGTGTATATAATACACTATAAAATTATTTTACATTCAATCTTACACACAAAAATATTAATAATTATAGCTGACAGCTATCAAATAAAATTTACTGTAGTGTACAGTATTTAAATAATAGTTACAATCAAGTGTGTCAAGTGCTGATGCCTGACACTATTTGTTAACACTCTTTTTCTCACTACTGGGAACCAGCTGAATACTGTACATTGCATTATTTGATCCTTACTGACTAACCCTGAAGTATGAACAGAGCACATGTTCAAACAAATTACACAGATCACTCCCATGAAGTCACCCTTTGGTAATTAGGTGGAAATCTGTTTGAACATGTCTGCTGTCAGGGGTTGTTGAGTTTGCTAAATGAGTTGCGTGTTTATCTAAAATACAGTACATGAGTCATGAAATATTTTATAAATTAAACACAGGTGTATTTTATTGTGTCAACTGTATTCCTTTTATAAATGTTATCATCATCTTATACCTCTAAACCATTTAACAGGTATAAAAAGATAAATAACATTAATTATTATTGTATTGGAGACTTATAACAACATACTTTTGAAAAAAACCGATTTTCCCCAATTTTGTCCGGGTTTTATTAAAAAAAACGAAAAACCAGGGATGGGATGGTTTTTTTTAATAAAGTTGGCAATTATGCCAACCCTGAGCATGCCCCCTTAAAATTTATTTGGTAGGGGACAAAATGTTTCTAAAATGGCGGCCTGTACAACAAAGCAGAGTTTTATGGCAAAAGTTCTCAAAGTGGATGGTGCACATATCAAAAATGCTTTTGCATGAACAAAAAAATTTGTACATTTTTAAGATTTAAAAAAAATATGTACAAGTTAACGCTAATAAAAGTTGTATGCAAAACAAACACGAATTATGTCAGAACAACAAAGTCTCCCCCTATATTTGTGACCTACTTTTGGTGCAAGAACCTAATCCTTGCTCGCGACACCGTCTTGTGATGATACATACACGTATGAGGTTTTATCAATTTATGTTAGTTAAGTGGTTCAAAAGTGATAGCGTGGACACTAAAAGCTCCACCTGACCTTTCACCTCTCTATGAGATCTGATTCTCGTTCGTCAAACATCGCGTTGTGACGATTCATACGTGTGTGAAGTCTCATCAACTTATTTCGAGTGGTTCAGAAGTTATGGTGTATACCTCCATCTGACCTTGATGAAGGAACCCGAATACTGCTCAGAAAACATCGTCTTATGATGATCCATACGTATATGTGTAAAGTTTCATGAACTTTTGAGCGGTTCAAAAGCACGGATACGAAAGTGTGACGAATGGACGAACGGACGGACGGACGGACGGACGGAAAAGTGCAATCCAGTATGACCCCCTCCAAATTTATTTGGTCCTTCAATCCTTTCTTGAAGAGCCTGTAGATGTAAGTAGTTACCAAAAGGTTTTATTGAAAACTGCTCCATGCGGTCGACGCCTTTTGTTTATAACCGATTGTATCCGGCCGTACTCTCGTGTCTTCTTTTCACGCCGAAAGTTTTCTTGCGCATTTTATGAATCAAGTAGTGTTACACATAATCTTATCATCATATTATCAGGTCATCCCAAAGTAATGTCGTTTTTTAGATCGGAATTTGAAGGGGGGGGGGAACAAACTTTTTAATCTAGTATATATTTTCCATCGGAATCAATGACACTCTGCCAACGTCCTACAAGCTTTTCAATGCCATGTTTATAAAATTCAGGCGGTTTTGAGGCAAAAAACGTACAAAGACTGGTGTGCAGGTCATCTAAAGAAGTATACTGCTTTTCGTCAAGATAGTTTTGCAGACTCCTGAAGAGATGATAATCTGAAGGCGCAAGATATGGAGGATGTGGAAGTTTTTCCCACCCAAGCTCCTCAATTTTTGCAGAAGTGATCCGAGCGGTATGAGGACGTGCGTTGTCGTGGTGGAACACGATTCCTTTCCGATTAACCAAAGGTCTCTTTTCTTTTAGTGCAGTGTTCAATCGATCCAGTTGTTGACAGTAGACTTGAGCGGTGATTGTTTGGTTGTGTGGTAAGGTTTCAAAGTGTATTACACCACCTTTATCCCACCAAACACTGAGCAACACCTTCCGAGGGTAAAGATTTGGTTTTGGATGTGGTGTCGCTGGTTCTCCGGCACAAACCCACTGTCGACGGCACTTAACATTCTGGTACAGTATCCACTTTTCATCACCAGTCACTAAACGGTGCAAAAACGGATCTTGGAGTTCACGGGAATGAAGAGCTGTGCTAATGTTTACCCGCACCCTCAGATTGTCGACCGACAATTTGTGTGGCATCCATTTTCCTAACTTAGGCACTTTCCCGAGTTGTTGCAAATGTCGATGGATGGTGGACGGGGATGAATCGAGTTTCTGGGCCAATTCTTCGACAGTTGTTGAAGTCTTCTTCAAGTGCGGCTAACAGCAGGTCATCATCAAACTCAGCAGGGCGTCCAGAGTGTGCTGCATCTGTCAAACAGCAGTCACCATTCCTAAACTTTTGTAACCATCTTTGACATTTCCTCACATGCAGAATATCGTTGCCATAAACTTCCTGAATGTTTCGCGACGCCTCAGTAGCACTATTCCCTTTTTTGAACTCGTAAAGCATTATATGCCTGATATGCTCTTCTGATACCGCCATGTTTATGAGGGATTCACATAAAGCAAAACACACGTCTTCACTGGTCAAGGTCTGCAAAGTATGTAGCGAAACACGATAGATCTCTTCTTAGATATAACCTTCGGAAAATTTATGCTTAAACCGAGTAGGACTAGTTTAAACTTAATCTATCATAAAAAACGACATTACTTATGGGATGACCTGATACATACACAAATTATTATTATTATTATATATATATTATATATATATATATATATATATATATATAATGGGTAAAAAATCAAGTTTGTTTAATTGATGGTGAAAAAACATGAAATTTTTCTCTGACAAAATTTTATCCGACAGAACAAGTTACGTACATGTATACACACGTGTGTGCTGGTGTCGAGAGAATTCGGTCTTGAAAATTTGGTCTCGGAAAATTTGGTCTTGGAAATTTCTGTTAGGTTAGGTCAGGTCTTGGAAATTTTGGTTAGGTTAGGTTAGGTTAGGTAAAAAAAAATTGCCCCGAACTAATAATGCCCTTGAAGCATTTCATTCCGCATTGAAATCCTCAGTTAGAAGCAGACTAAAATTTCACATTTGCAACGAGGAGAGAAGCCAAGTAAAAAGAAAAAATATGAAACACTCGACTCGCGCATCGAAATACTCGCGCTTTAAAAGTATGTTCAAAGTAATAAAATTGCCTTCTTAAAATCTCTCGCTCATAGCTTAATTTCATTCTAACTTTTCTTTTCGAGTCTCAAGACCGAATCTTCTTTTATGTTTTACCCATTATTTTGGGTATCTTTTTTAGTTTTAAGTTTTAAACAACAAAACAATCTTTAATAAATCTTTTCAAATTCTCGTTTATGTTTTCATTATATCTGGCAAATGGGATTTGAATATTTTTCGCTATCTGAGCTCATAGATTTACTTCAATTTTCTGAGACCGAATTTTCCTAGCACCGTGTGTACTCTTCTATGCGTACATGTATGTCTACTGGTGGCTCTTTAGAATGCAAAAGCGAGTACTGTATACTCGAAATAAAACTTTTGTCATAACTCGCAGTGCCCAACTTCTCGATTTACAGCCCAAAAAACACACGCACCAAACTTCCAACACAGGAACTACTATCAGGCTCCCAAGACGCTCCAACGCGCTTCTGAAACAAACACATTTCGGAAAAAAGTTCGCCTACAAAATTCCTAAAAATCATGAGAAATTAGTAACTGATAACATTATTTTTCCGTAAATATTTTATTCTTTTTAGTAAAAGTAATACAATTACAATAAACCAAACCTCATTTTAGGAATATTAGATTAGACGATCGGTTCTCCGAAATCACATACAAAGCTATTTCCATATTATTATTATTATTATTTATATATATATATATATATATATGCACTAAAATCACAAAATAACACGTGACCTTATTAATAAGCAAACAACCACAAGGAAAAGGAAACAAAGTCCGAGCGATATATATTATATATATATGGCAAGTGACAAAGTTTTATGAAGCGTTTACAACACCAAAACTTGAAGACGAGTTGGAAGGCGAAAACGTGTCTGTAGCCCCCTATTCCCCCTTTACCCACTTCTTCCGTCGGATTTTGCCGTCATTTCCACAACGGTTTTGGACATTGTGGAAATTGTTCCATGGATGGATGGCGCGTCGACTCACTTATACTCCACCGAAGACGACGACGCACAGTGCCACAAATGGGTTAAAAAATGGCCAAAATTTTTTTTTCAATTGTACTTAGTTTTATGTAGTTGAAATGTTTAATTATGATTTATTTTAATAAAAAATTATGTTTAGTACCTTTTGTATATATGTAATGGTGACATATTGAGTGATTTTTCTATAAATAATAATAATATTCCAAATCAATAGGCTATGACCTACTGTAGTTTCTTAAGTTTCTCAAATTACTAAAAATATACTAAACAGATAATTGTTAATTAGGCCTGTTTTGCAGATTTTGTCACTATATCAGAAGGGGTAAATAAAAAACATCGTAATACCTCTTAAAGTTTATGAAATTAATTCCCCCAAAATAAGTGTGACAACTGATATGAAAAAAAGTGTAAATAGTGTAAACAAAATTACAAAAACTTCATATTTAGAACATATCTTCCTCATCAGAACTAATATTTAAATTCTCTAATATTTCACTCTCTTTCAAAAGTGAACGTGCCTCTTCTGACATCTCTCTCTCAATTTGGGGTTTCTATTCTTTTTTCGAACTGTACTAATGACTGGATCGCTTGATACTAAAAGATAATGAATTTGATCTTGCATAGTATTCAGTCGAGATGTTTTTCTGGAATGATGGAGACGAACATTTCTTATTACTTTATGTAGACATTCTTGGCATTCTTCTGAATACGAACCAATTGGATATAGATGATTTTTCATCACCAAACCTCCATGTAGAAGTACTTTGTGTACTGAAGCAGGAATTTTATACCATGGATATAAATTGACAATAGTCGTAGCAGCTTTTCGACAATAAGATTCAAATTTTGTAATGTTAGTTAATACATGAAGAACATGTTTTAACACGCAAAGTCGCAAATAGTCGCAAAAAAGTTTTGTTTCTTTGATTTACTTAAAGGTTGCATTAATGTTTAACACAAAAATTACATTCCCCAAAATCCCCCATTTTTTGTTTTGCTAATTTTACACATTTTCTAGATAACAATTTAATTTGTAATCTATGATATTGCCATAGTTTTTTAATTAATGCTATCTTTTTAGTTTTCAATAAAAAAATATGCATGAAAATGTTCTAAACTGTTTATTCTTTCAATAGAACTAAGCAGAACATGAAACTACAGACAATTTTTTGTGATATAGTAACTTCAAGTAAGTTGTTAGAACAAACATATTTTGTCCCCTCCAAGATATTTTAAGACAATGTATATTATTTCGTAGATTTTTCTTGCCTTAATGTAAGAGAATAAAATTTCAAATACTTAAATCAGTAAGTAGAAGTGTTTTATTTTGACGTGGAAATGGTTTTAATAGAATTTACTTAAATTTGTTATTTTTGGTTTTTGACCGTTTTTAACCCATTTGTGGCACTGTGCGACGACGAGAAAAGATTTCTCTGTGAATGTGGTCGTCATCGCGAGACAATTCTCACTTCAAAAGCAAAGATGTTTCTTCCTTTTCGTGTCACTCGATCTTGTCCGTGTGCAGAGTTAATGAGGTGAGATGACATCACATAGAACATGTTTTGCGCAAGGACACTAATTTCCCTCGTCTCGTGTAGAGAAGGTACACTAACAATTTCATGCTTTTATTTTAGTTAAGAAAAAAAAAATTAAACCTTTTAAAGTGTCAAATGTTTAAAAAAAAAACCATATATAATTCTAGATAAAAAAAAAATAAGGTGTCGGGGAAAATGTATGTGAAAAATGGTGAAAAATGCGTTTAATTGTATAAAGGTAATGATAAATGTATAAGAAATTAGCTTAACAAGTTCAGGAGGTTATGATTACAGACAGAGAAAACTGTCTATTGGGTTTGAACAAATATTGAGTGGGGGAATTTTCATTTTTGTAGGGTTTGTTCAAAAATTAAAGTGAATAGTAGCGAATTTCCAATGTTGAGTGAAGAGGGTTTATTTCACGATGCTTAAGTTAAAGGCACAACTATAGTCGTTAACGGGTGGTTTGTACTAAAATTATGTAGAAATTCAAGGATACGGAGTCGGTTGGTTGGTGTGCGGAGTCAATAATTTTCAAACTGGTGGAGTGTAGGGGGTGGTTGGTTGCGAATGTGTCAATGATCCTTTATAGTTCACTTTGATGATTTATTTAAAGGTTGCGAGGTTCTGGTTGAGATGCGGCTATGTTCGTCCACTCGGCGAAAGGTGCTGCCAGTACAACTCGTAGACGTATGATGAAGGCTAAGTTTATAAAATTTCTTGCCATTGCACTAAGTTTTATGTTGGACAAACCGCAAAATACTTAAAGAATTACACAACGTGGAAAATATATTGAAATAAATGATAGCAGTAACGTCGTGAATTTGATCTACAAACACGCAAAACGGGAATAAACTGGAAAGATTCCACAGCAGTCTCGTTGAACAACACTGTGTAACACTGATTCTGTTTATATAGAATTTTTTATGTTTTTATATGCATCTGTGGGCGCTCAGTCCAAATCTGGCCTTGGTTTCTGTGTGTCATCAATGGTTTCAGAGATAATCCATTTTTCATGTTTTACCAGTATAATGTTGTTATGGGCGCAGCAATATCAGAATAATCAGGAATTGTTGAGAACAATCCGGATGTTCGTTGACAGTTTCTTGCTCTAGAAATTGCCCGAAACTTCCACTGTGCTATATAAAGAAGAGCGCAGAGTCTGAGAAGTCAGTAAGTGTGAGCACACAAAGAAAGCAGGTTGTTTGTCTGATGGTTACCAGCACTGAGGTACCGTGTTTCTGTGCTTCTCTGTGCTGACGATTTGAGTGTTATCGATCCTTTTTTATTGCGAACATTATTTCAGTGTTGTGAATACATCTTTTTTCTGGAATCTGTAATCTGTTGCAGATTTAATAACTCTTCTCTCTATATCTGAAGGTTATGATTAATGTAGTACAGTTTGGTAAAGAGAGTGGCAACTAGAGCTTGTAAACACTCGCCGGATATATTCTGCTACGTTTGTGGGTATTACATAGGCCCCAAGCAAGTATCGCACAAGATTGTGAAAGGCACCAAGTTCTGGATCGCGTATCGGCTCTATTTTGGTATGCCTATGGGTGACCAAGATAAGCCCTGGGCACCCCATGTGATCTGTGGAAGCTGCCGCTCCACACTTGAAGGGTGGCTGCGGGGAGTACGCAAGGCAATGCCCTTTGCGGTACCCAGAATATGGAGAGAACCAAAGAGCCACCACGACGATTGCTACTACTGCATGGTAGATGTTTCTAAGTACAGGAAAGTTAAAGGAAAGCACTCTTCAGTATCCAAGCATAGCGCCGTCCATAGCTCCTGTACCACATGGCGAAGGTCTTCCAATATCACGTCCACCAGAACAGGTATCTATCCATTACTTTACCTTCTGTATTTACATACTGTGGGTCATTATGTGTCGATTTTTCTTAGTGCTGATGCTCTTCTACATATATAGCTATGCCTATATTTTGTTTCTTTGCTTTGCAGGTTGAAAATGAGGATGCAGCTAGCTCATCTGAGATGTCGGCTGGTGAGGACAGTCATGATGAAGAATATACAGTAACTTTCAGAACAAACCCTCACTTTCCAAATCAGAGGGAATTGGACGACTTAATTAGAGATTTGGGTCTGACGAAATCAGGGTCTGAGCTTCTGACCTCCAGACTCAGAGTGGAATTTGCTTGGAGAAGACTGCAAGAGCACTGTATACCGAAAGCGGCATGAAGAGTTTGCAAGGTTCTACGATGTCAATGACTCTCTCTGTTATTGCAGCGAGGTTAATGGTCTATTTACAGCTATTGGGTTAACACATATACCCTCAGAGTGGCGCCTGTTTATTGACAGTTCAACTCGGAGTTTAAAAGCTGTTCTACTCCACAATGGGAACAAATATCCATCTATACCAGTTGTACATTCTGTTCAAATGAAAGAGGACTATGAAAATGTCAAACAACTGCTCACTCAAATCATATATGAACAATATAACTGGGACGTGTGTGATGACTTCAAAATGATTGGTTTCCTGTTAGGTTTACAAGGAGGGTTTACTAAATATTGATGTTTTCTTTGCCTGTGAGATAGCAGGGCTTCAACTGAGCACTATAAAACAGTTCAGTGGCCTCCACGTGAAGGACTGCAACCAGGAAAGTACAATGTACTCAGGGAACCTCTTGTGAAGCCTGACATAGTTCTGCTACCACCTCTCCATATTAAGTTGGGTCTAATTAAGCAGTTTGTAACTGCGTTAGATTTTGGAGGGGAAGTTTTCCAACAGATTCGGGTCATGTTCCCTAAACTCTCTGAGGCCAAAGTCAAGGCTGGCATCTTTGTAGGACCACAGGTCAAGGCGCTGTTGAATTCAAAGAACCTTGAAGCCAAGATGACTCCGATCGAAAAAGAGGCTTCGTGTGCTTTCCGTGATGTGGTTCGTGGGTTTTCCAGCAACCATAAAGCACCAAACTATAAGGAGTTAGTGTCAAACTTGATTACGTGCTATGGCAAAATGGGGTGCCGTATGTCTTTAAAATTACACTATCTGCATTCACATCTAGACTTTTTTCGTGATAACCTGGGCGATGTGAGTGAAGAACATGGCGAAAGATTCCATCAAGATATTCAAACGATGGAGAAAAGGTACTAGGGCCATTGGGATGCTTCCATGATGGGAGACTACGTATGGTCGCTGATCAGAAAGGATAATAATGTTCATACGCGGAAGTCGCGTTCTTCAGTGCATTTTTAAGGAACGCACACTGCATAACGAGGCTTGTTATTCTTTTATCGGTTCTCCTTATGATATATATTATATCCTTTGCACCATTTTGGGTTTGTCAAACAATTTTGGCTCAATAAACATTAATTTCCAATAGTGTTTTTATTTTCAGAAAATATTTGTTAGCCTTCTTTATATACTTGGCCATATGAAAAGTGTGATAACCTATATTTTTGAAACGGTTGATGATAGAGCAAACCCAATATCATTTTTGGAATCAGCGCCCCGAAATCATTAAGAAACGACAGAAAAATCACAATAAACAGAAAATTTTTCAAATTTTCTTACCCAGTGCAATCATCATTATGAAAGAAACCTCAAATCAAATTAGCTCGCATCTCTATCACCCAATCAAACAATATCAACAGTCGACACCCAATAATGGGCTATCTTCATAACTTACAATTCCATATAATAAATCAACAATTTAAAGTAAAAGAAAAAAAATTTTAACGAACTTTTTAACTATTTCATCACTGTCTTACAGTCAGTCACTTTATACATGAGGCCCTCTCCAAGGAAGAAGTGGCTAAGCGCCAAAAGTAAGAAAACGTCAAAAAGCGCAGTTAAACGTTGTACCAATTTGAAAGTCGAATAACTTTTGAACTTTTAAAGATATTTCGTCGAAATACCCTCAAAATTACCTATAAACAATTAAATTTGATTATATTTACAGTAGTTCAAAATGCAATTTGGCTGTTATCAAGTGTTTTTCCCTGTGTACTTCTGTAACAACAAATCCTGCGCCTAAATGGTATAAATGTCATCTTGTATTCGGTGTAACAGTGTTTAATAAGCATAAAGCACTGTGGACCTGCAACTGAATATTATTTCATCCGCCCAATAGACCAGAGGGATGCAATATCTTCCAATGAAAGATCAAAGTCTTCTAAAATCTGTTCGTGAAATTCTTCTTTGGAAAATGAATTTTATAGTATATATATATATATATATAATCGTGTCGGCAAAAAGAAAAATATATATACACACACACACACATATATATATATATATACATATATATATATATTATATATATATATATATATATATATATACAGGGTGGGCGGAAAGTAGCTCCCTAATTTAAATTACATATAAATTATGTATAAATTGTGATTGTATTGTTATATTGTTATGGTGTGTTCTCTAAAGTAGTACAATTGTAACGGTAATCTTTTTTTCTCTAAAGTGTTCTCTTTGTGTTCTCTAAAGTGGTACAATTGTAACGTTCATTTTTTTTTTTTCATTTCAGATTGAAGGGTAACATGGCTGAGCGTTTAACACTGCAGGAGCGTGCCCAGTTGGCCGTGAATGGCGGGCCATTCACGGACCACGTGCCCAAGTGGACCCGAAAACAATCAAGAACTGCCACTCGAAGCTCATGACCATGGGGTCTGTGGCAGATGTTCGAAGATGTGGTCGCCCTTCGACATCCAGGGCCCAGGAGACGGTGCAGGCAGTTCAGGAAATGTTCGCACGGAGTCCACGAAAGTCAACTCGACAGGCAGCTCGGGAAAGTGGACTCTCCCGCTACTCAGTGCGAACTGTGCTGAAGAAGGAGCTGAACTGGCGTGCGTGGAAGCCGCATTACTGCCAATCTCTCTCGGACGAGGACTGCGACATTCGCATGGAGTTCGGGGAAATCATGCTGGCTTGGCATGAAGACTGGCCCCATCTCTTCCGCAACATCCTCTGGAGCGACGAGGCGGTGTTCCACGTCGGAGGCTTTGTCAACCGCCACAATTGCCACTACTGGGCAGGAGAGGATCCCATGGTTACCGCTGAAAAACGGCAGAATCGGTTCAGTGTAACGGTGTGGTGTGGTATGACCTCAGATCAGGTTGTGGGCCCGTTCCTTCTGCGCAACACCATGAATGCTGAGCGGTACCTTGCTATGTTGCGAAACGAGGTCTGGCCGGTTGTCAGCACATGGGAGAACATCGACGATCTGATATTTATGCAAGATGGCGCCCCTCCGCACTTCGCTCTTGTTGTCCGTGAGTGGCTGGATGCCCACTTCCCTGGGCGTTGGATGGGTCGTCGTGGTCCACATCAATGGCCAGCCAGGAGCCCCGACTTGACACCGTGCGACTTCTTTCTTTGGGGGTGGGTAAAGGAAGAAGTCTACCGCACCAAACCGAGGACATTGGAAGAACTGGAGGACCGAATTCGGGAAGTCATGTCCTCCATCCCGCCGGAGTTCCTGCTAAAGTCAGTGGACGCCATTCCTGGGCGGCTCCAGAAGCTGGTGGAAAGAGTTGGAGCCCACATTGAATTTTAGAGAAAACCTACCATGTATGCCTACCTTTTCATATTATTTCTTCTGAAATAAATGGATAATATACGTATTTTTTTACCAATCCAAAATAGGGAGCTACTTTCCGCCCACCCTGTATATATATATATATATATTATATATATATATATATATATATCGGGTCGGCAAAAAAAAAAAAGGGGGAGACCTCGAACTTTGGCTGTAAAATCCAAAGTTGTGGTTAGATTTCAATATTTTTTTCACACCCTACAACTAAGTAAATTTCCTATACGGTGAACGGATTTCAAAGAAAACTAATGAAAATTACGGATTTATTGAGCATTTCTTTATGCCACTGGAAACTATCCATTTACACTACTACTGCATTGTATGTGCAGATAAAAAGTTACAAAGTACTCACATATGGTGCTACCTTGATGTTAAAAAAACTGCTCGATATGTTTACCACAAACTTCTTCAACCTTTTTCAGTCTAGGACGGAACTCATCTATGGTTTTATTGATTTGTTCTTGTGGTAGCTCATCCCATTTTTCCAGAAGTTGTCGTAAATAGCGACATTTCTTACTTTGACCCATAAATTCTCTGACAAATTTTCCCAAATGTCATAATCGAGAGGATTTAAATCAGGACTGTCTGGTTGTCAAATTTAATACCGCTACTTGGTATTCTTTTGATATCTCCTGTTTTATTGATTTTCTTGAGAAGCTTGTTCAAACCTCCTGCAGTTGGGCTTACGTTAATTAAAATCGCTTTAATTATATAATTATCAACTTGAACCTATGATTAGCAAGATTTTTCTGGATTATTCGCCATAAATCCAATTTCTCAGCTAAAATTATAAAAGATGGCACAAACCATAAAATTACCTAGTACTAAAATTTTATGGCTCTATGTACCGTATTTGCCGAGATATGAACGATTTAAATACACTCGTGTATATACCATACCTTACAAAGGTTTCGCGCGATGATTTCTCATTTCGCGAAGGTCAAGCTTGTCGCCCCTCCTCTCGAGTTGGCCTGGTGAAGTAATGAGTTGGATTCTTGTGCTCTTCACCTCACATAGCCAGGTACTCCCGGCTCATCGGGGATTGTTCTGAGCCAGGCGTCGTCTTCTTTTGAAGATGTTCACTGCAACTCCCTTCGTGTTTCTTAGGTCTTTGGGCAACTGATTAAACAGTTTTGGTCCTCTCACTACAAAACTATTTTCTTTCAGGGTTAAGGATGTTCCCTGTCTCGCCTTCAATTTGGGAATACGACACAATCTACCGTTTCTACCTTCCACCGTTGTTTGGGGAGTTATAAGGTTCAGAGTAAGATTAGGGAGTAGTTTATCCATTATTTTCCAAGTGTAAATAATGGTGTCTCTCTCTCTTCTCCTTTCCAGTGAATATAGGTCTAGTTCGCGTAACCTTTCCCAGTAATTTAGTTCTATGCACCCATTGATCTTGGCTGTGAAGCTTCTCTGGATCCCTTCCAGCTGTCTAATGTCTTCTTTTTTATATGGGGATGTTAGGAACAAGCAGTATTCCAATTTGGATATGATCAGGGTTTTCAGTAGAGGAATCATTACATTCCTATCCCTTCGTTTAAAGGTTCTCAATATCTGTCCCGTTATTCTCTTTGCTCTGTTTACTGCTATCTTATTTTGTGTTTCAAATTTCGCATCATCTGTCATTACAACCCCTAAATCTTTTGCTATGGAATTTCTCTGAATTTCCTGTCCATTTGGGGTATAATATTCCATGGATTTTAGGTCTTCTCTTTTTCCGTACCGTAATAGCTGAAATTTCTCGGTGTTAAACTTCATATTGTTGTCTTCCGTCCACTTGTAGATTCTGTTTATGTCGGTTTGTAGAGATCCTATGTCTTCTGGGTTTCTTATTTTTCTACTGATCTTTGTATCGTCCGCAAAGGATGTTACTGTGCTGTCTCTGGTAACGTCATCATCTATGTCAGTTAGCATGATTATGAAGAGTAGTGGAGCTAATACTGTTCCTTGTGGTACTGAGCTGAGGACCTCTGATTCTGATGAAGATACTCCTTGTACTGTAACGACTTGCCGCCGCTCACTAAGGAAATTATATATCCATTTCCCTATTTTTCCTGTTATTCCAATATATTTCAGTTTATGTATTATGATTCCATGGTCACACTTGTCGAACGCTTTAGCAAAGTCTGTGCATAGTACATCATAGTTTTCATTACTTTCAAGTGCATCAATAATGTTGTTGTAGTGTTCCATTAGTTGTGATAGGCATGATCTGCCTGACCGAAATCCATGTTGGTTATCATTGAATTTTTTCTGAGTTTCCAAAAAGTCATAGATTTTCTGTCTAACTATTCTTTCAAATATTTTAGTGAGATGAGATGTAAGCGACACTGGCCTATAGTTTTTGGCCTCGGATCGATCTCCTCCTTTATATATTGGGACTATGTTGGCGCTCTTCAGGATGCCCGGCATTTCTCCCGTGTCTAGTGATCTTCTCCATATCCAGTATAGGGGTTCAGCGATTGCATTCTTGCAGTTTTTGATCAGTGTGGCATTCCATTTATCCGGTCCTGCCGCTGAGTGTGTTTTTAGTTTCCCTATGGCTTGTGTTATATCATCCGTAGTAAAGTCAAAATCCGTTATACTTTTCCCTTGTGGTTCTTCTTCAAAGAACGCGTTTCTATCGCATATCAATTTGTCAGTTTTTGGGATACTGAAAGATGATTCGTACTGAGCTCTTAATATTTCAGATACTTTTGTTAGATCATCAGATAAAGCACTGTTCTAATTTTTTAAAGGTCCGATAGTCGCATGGTTTTTCGACTTTCTTTTTGCGAAATTATAGAAGTACTTTGAGTTAGCCTTTATCGCTTCTATAGCGTCGTCGTCTTTTTCTGTATGCTTCTCGATTAGTTCCTGTATGACGACATCGATACTTTGCAGTTTATCATTTAATATTTTTCTGATGTTGTTATCTTTACAATTACTTAATTTTGCAGTCACTCTTTTTCTCTTTCGAAACAATGCCCTCTTTTGTCTCTCGAACCTGCTTCTCTTCCCTCTTTGTTGTATCTTTGGGACATGTTTTTCCACAATTTCTAACGTCTTCTCTAAAGTCATTAGCATCTCTTCCGTTATCTTGGCCTCGCAAATGGTTTTCCAATCTATTACTTCCATGCTGGATGCAACATCTTCCCAGTTTATAGCTTTGGAGTGAAAATTAAAAATTTCGAATTTGCTTCTTTCTGTTGTGCGTGTTCTTTCCTGTCCTGTTGCCTAAATTTATATTAGTTGTTATTTCAATGATGTTGTGGTCCGATATCATAGTTGGGGATATTTCTACATTATCAATTAGATTACTGTTGTTTGTGAATACCAAATCTAGGCAGTTGTTTTTTCTTGCGTTTTCTGTTATTTCTTGCGTTAACATAAATTCATCAGCTGGAGCTAGTAGCATTTTTACCCGCTCCTGGTTTTCTCGTGTGGCCCCCTTCTCCCGTATCAGGACAATTGCCCCCGGAGGACAATTGACCCCCAGAAAAATTGACCCCCTAGGACAATTGCCCCCCGAGTAGTTGTAAAATGGGTAAAACTTTTCAGGATCAAATAAAAGGTTTAACTTGCCAACTACCCAACCAACTACCCGACCAACTACTATTTAACGAAAAAATTATATATAGTAAATAAAAGGTTTAAGTTGTGAAGCGCTATTTAACGAAAGTTCCTCCAGCATAATTATCTCAATTTTCTTGTGTCCGCAAGCCCATTACAAACATGCAGTTTATTAAGAGTGAGAAAGGACGTGACAAATTAGTGTTTGAAGATTATATTTATGTTAAACAAAAGGATTTAGCTAACGGCGTTATTTCGTATGAGTGCGAGCATCGTAGATATAAAGCAGCATGCAAAGCTAAAGTCAAAGTTTTTGAAAATGAAATTGTTGGGCGACTTCATGCTCATACCCATGCACCCGATGCTACAAAGTATGAGGCTGCTAAAACTGTTGAGCAAATAAAAGTGCGTGCTGAAAGCTCCCAAGAAACTTCTCAGCAAATAATAGCAAGTGCAGTTATAGGTTTAAGTGAGGAAGCAGCCACAAAATTGCCACCTCTTCATCACTGGCGCCGTAACATTAGACGCCAAAGGCAACGACCTAACGTTTCCCCCCCTTTGCCTTTAAATGCACAAGAATTGGTTTTAGAAGATAGGTATAAAACAACGCAAGATGGTCGAAATTTTCTGCTTTACGACTCAGGCAACTCAGATAAAAGAATTTTGATTTTTGGCACGCAGAAAAATTTGGAAATTCTTTCTTCTTCTTTTCATGGGTTTCTCGACGGAACGTTCAAAACAGTTCCTCAGATTTTTGCTCAGCTTTATACAATCCATGCTTTGCAAGATAGTTGTACGATACCCTTGATTTATGCTCTCCTTCCTGATAAAAGTCAAGCGACATATACAACTTTTTTGCAAGAGTTGAAGAATTTAAATGAAGAATTATCCCCAGTCAGCATAATGGTAGATTTTGAGAAATCTATGATCAATAGCTTGCATGCTGTCTTTCCAGAAACTGAGGTAAAGGGCTGCTTATTTCATTTTAGCCAGAACATTTATAGAAAGATACAAAATTGCGGACTGCAGCAGACATACCAAGATGATAGAGAGTTTTCTCTTACCATGAGGATGCTCGCTGCTTTGGCCTTTGTTCCAACAACTGACATTGAAGAAGCTTTTGAAAAATTGATGGAAATAATGGCTCCGGAAACCCAACCAATCCTCGACTACTTTGAAGACACGTATATTGGACGACCTTGTCGGCGGCGAGGGCGACGAGAGCCTTTGTTTGATATGGCTCTATGGGGCATGTACACCAGAGCAAACGAAGAGCTTCCAAGAACAAATAACTCCGTCGAGGGATGGCATAGGAGTTTTTTGGCTAGTACTGGATGTTGCCATCCGAATATCTGGAAATTCATTTCGATAATCCAATGAGAACAATCACTTCAGGAGGTTCGTATTACTCAGAGTTTAGCAGGCATTCCAAACGAAGGATCACGAAAAAAGTACAAAGATTGTTCCCATCGTATAATCAGTTTAGTTAAAGATTATAACAACAGAGATTTTAGCTTTTTTACGAGGAATTGCTTTTAATCTAAGTTTTTAAAATAAATTTTAGCCTATTTTAACTATTCAACTTTTTTCTATTATTTTTCAAAATAAATGTTCTTAATATTAATTTAATTTATCCTCGTGGGGGGAGGGAGGAATTGTCCTCGGGGGAAATTGTCCTAGGGGGGCAATTGTCCTGGAGCCCCTTGTCCTGGTGTATACATATATTTTTTCCTATCCTTTTATATTTCATGAATGAAAATTAAAATTACCACAGAGAAAAATATTTGGGGTTGGAGAGTGTAGATCTTTTACCAAGTTTCTTACCTCTGTAATGGAATCTGAAAATTTTGAGGTTGACGTGTTTGGGGGTCTGTACATTACAATTAGTACCATATTTAATTTTTCAATTTTTGCTGTTACACATTCTACGTAGCTGTTTGAGGTACTTATAGCCATTTCTGCTATGTGCCTTTCGCGCGTGTAAATAGCACATCTTCCTTTACGTCTCACTGTTCTGTCGGCTCAGAGGATGTTATAGTTGTCAATTTGTATTTCTTTTTTATCAACAGGACTCACAATTTTCACAGTTCGCCTGGCAGTCCTTTAGATGAGTTTCCGTGAGGCATATTATACATATACATATATACATATACATATATATATATATATATACAGGGTTTCCCATAAGTACGGTCTCGCAGGCAAATTTATTTTAAATTAAATTTACAAAAGTAATACATTTGAACTAAAACAAATATTCGAATTGATGTCTTGTTTCGAGACCAAAACAAGAGATCAATTTCAACATTTGTTTAGTTCTAATGATTTACTCGTAAATTTAATTTAAAATAAATTTTACTATAAGACATGACTTATGGGACACCTTACATATATATATATATATATATATATATATATATATATATATATATATATATATATATATATATATATATATATTTATTAAAAGCAATGCCCTATCGAATTAAAATTAAAAATCAAAAGCCACTTTGAGAGAGATTTAAAATTTTCATTTTAAAATGGGACATTTCGGCTATTTCCTTATAGCCCTCTTTGGGTTCTATTCTAAACTACAATGTATATGTATATACACGGTGAACCAAAAGTAGGTGGACAGTAGGTTGAATACGGTTTGTGTTATATTATATTATAACTATGGTGTTCATTATAACTATGGTGTTTGTGTTATATTATATTAAATATTATAACTAAATTTATTTAAATTTTATTTTGTATTATAGTATACAAAAAAATTAAATATGTATTCTCAAAATAAACGTTATCATTTACTGTCCACCTACATTTGGTTCACCCTATATATATATAGGTCAAGCTTTTCACTCCACCTTAGACCTACAGTTTAACGTGGAATCCGAACCACGCCCCATCAGCAGCCCAGCGTCTTAACCACTAGGCCACCTAGGGTACCCATTTATCTACCAACCACTTTCTTTATTGTGTGGAAGGATGAACAGCTGGGTTTTGCTGCGCGCCGGCTGCCGTCTGGTCTCGAACCCGGGGCCGATGGATTCGTAGTCAGCGACGCTAACCACACTACCACCGAGGCGCTATATACAGGGTGGGCCGTAAGTTTCCATACATAGGAAAAATAAACATTTTTTTATGGACAACCATTTTTATTTATATAATATGCTCTACATGGTTGCCATTGTTTTGAAAACACATTTCAATACGTGTTCCCCACTGTTGATGAACACGCATTAGCACAGTTGACGTTATGCTTGTAATGGCGTTGGTGATACGTTCCTTTAGATGATTTATGTCTCGTATCTTTTCCTGATACACCATGGCCTTCAAGTGCCCCCAAAGATAGAAATCAAGGGGGGTGAGATCTGGGGATCTGGGAGGCCACTCCACAGGACCACGCCGACCAATCCAAGCATCCGGAAACTGCTGCTGATCCAAATACCGACGCACGTGAAGACCATAATGAGGTGGAGCTCCATCTTGCTGGAAGTAAACTGGGAAGTTACCTTCCTCGTTTAGCAGGGATGGGAAAATCTCTTCTTGCAACATGTTAAGATACCTTTCGGCATTAAGATTTCCACTGACAAAAATTGGTCCAATAATTCTGTCACCCCATATCCCGGCCCACACCATCACTTTACCGGCACCTTGCATCTTCGTCGGACTCAGCCAGTTAGGGTTAGCATTACTCCAATAACGTATGTTTTGCCGATTAACCTCTCCATTGACGTAAAAATTTGCTTCATCAGTAAACAAGATCTTACGTCAAACGCATATTCTTAGGGTATCTGAAACATAAAAACAAACGTTTAATTTTTCCTATGTATGGAAACTTACGGCCCACCCTGTATATATATATATATATATATATATATATATATATATATATATATATATAAGTGATGTAGGTCACATCCGCATCCGCATAACATCCGCACATTTTCTCGCATCCGCACTTTGGACTGCGGATGTCGTGCGGATGTGGACCGTTGAGATAAAACGTCATTAATAAGCGGAAATTATCAAATTCTACTATATTAATAGAACTAGTTCATTGTGCGCAAAAGTGATGCAAGCGACAAGACGAGAGGCTGTTCTTGTATGAAGTTACTCTCTTGCAACCTACTTAGATCCACGTTACAAAGCTAAGTTATTTTCACCTAGTACATTAGAACGAGTTAAATCATCACTTGGCAAAGCAGTTGAAGAGCTTCAATCTCTTGAATCTGTCGCTTCGCCACCCACCAAAAGAATAAAAGTTTCAGTGACAGAACCAACACCTTCAACAAGCAAATCTATCACAGAATCTCTCTCATTTCTTGAGTCAATCAGCAATGACGAGACCTACGCGATGTCAAAAGATGTAGTAAAAATGATCGAGAGCTATCACCAAGAAAAACGCCTGGCTGCATGTGACAATCCTATTAGTTGGTGGAAAAATACGCAGAATATCTATCCATACTTGAGTAAACTTGCAAGGAAACATTTAGCCTGTCCTCCAACAAACGTACCAAGCGAGAGATTATTTAGCAGTGCTGGATTAATATATGATGAAAAGAGAACAGCCTGGCAGCAGAAAAGGCAGAAAAGTTAATGTTCCTTAAGCATAACCTTCCTATAATTAAGTTTGAACATTAAACGATGAACATCTTAGTTTACTTTATTTTAATTACTCATTTATAAATATGCCTAATAAAACTTTAAACTTAATATAAATAGTTATCAAGCTAATTAAAGATCTCTTTCTATAAGGGTGGAGGTTGGGGAAAGAGGTCGTGGTGCATTTGAGTTGGGTTCACGTCCCGCATCCTGGTAACACAATTATGGTTTCTAATTGTGGCTGAAACTCAACAAAATATAACGAATTTATTTGCAGACGAATTCACTAATTGATTTCTATATTAGTTAGAAGCCTGATATTATTTTATATGTTCAGAGAAAAGTACAGCAATTATTGTACAATTAATCAATTATACTACATTATAGCTACAGCTCTCTCTATATAATAACTTATTATATACGTTAAACACAACAAATCTCGAATATATCCTAAAAAATAACGAAAATGTAGACATCCGCATCCGCATCCGCGGATGTTGAAATCAAACATCCTCATCCGCATCCGCGGATGTGAAAAAAATGACATCCGCTACATCACTAATACATATATATATATTATATTATATATATATATATATATATATATATATATAATATTTAGGAGAAATCCAATGACAAGGAGGAATGTAAATGCCATGAAAAGTCTTCTTTAATGCGCAACGTTTCGAGCAATACGCTCATCATCAGGCTAGATAATAACAATATGAAATTAGAATCAATAAATAAATGTGAACAAGACAAAATAATTTCCATAAAACCTATTCAGTAAAAGCAAATTTTAAAAAGACTAAAAGAAGAGGGTTAAATTCAAAGTTATAAAAATTTACATATAAAATTAACCAGAAATTTAAAAAGCTATTTTTAAATTACATATAGTAAATTTGAAATTAGTACACTGGAATAATTAACACTAATACAATGGAATAATTAACACTACGAACCTTTCAATGCTGGTTCCGAGGCACGAGTAATTTAAAACAAAACAAAACAGGAAACAAGCTATGGGTTGGGCGTTGAGTTATAAGTTAGGGAGGGGGATTATATAAAAAATTGGGGAGGGGGGTTTTAAAAAATTTAGAGGGACAGCTGAGGAATCCACGTTTAGAGAAGGGGTCAATGTTTTAATATAAAGAGATTCCAAAATTCTAAGTGAGTTAGGACAAGAATTACAACCGAGAATTTTAAAATGATCTAAAGTGACATCAGTTTTACATTTTATACTGTGTTCCCGAATACTGGAGGCTTCCTTTTTATTTAAAATTTTACCTGTTCGGCAACTTATTCCCATATGCGAATAAAATCTAGTCCTGAGGGAGCGCACGGTGCTGCCAATGTAAGTACCAAGGAGACACCTTGGGCAGGTAAATAAATATACAACACCGCTACGCAACGAATCAGGAGTTCGATCCTTCGCTGAGAAAAAGCTACCTAAAGACATTTTGTTAATAAATATAATGCGAAAATCAGTATGATAAAAAAATTTTCTTAACAACTTTGTAAATTTAAGTTTAAATTCTTTATTCATGGGACCCATTTCAGGTACCAGGAAATATTTTATATCTTTAGGCACTGAAATACAGGAAAGTTGAGGGCTATAAACATTATTTAAGAAAGATCTTATTAGTTTATCTACATATTGAACAGGAAAACTATTATTGGTAAAATATGATCTTAAATTATTAAATTCATCGTTTAGTAAGGTAAAACTAGAGGTCAAATTATATCCTCTGAACAAGAGAGTTTTAATACACGACATCTTATAGTTAAAATCAGTAAAACTAAAGAAATTCATGCCCAAACCAGTAAAAGTGGGTTTCCTGTAAACTGATGTAGTAATAGAATCACATTTTTTCGAAATTAAAAGATCTAAAAAGGGAAGGGAGCCATTTTTCTCAGTTTCCATTGTATAAGTTATATTGGGGTGCAGAGAATTTAAGAAGTTAAAAAATTGTTGCGCTTGTACAGCATTATCAAAAACAGCTATCGAGTCATCAACGAAGCGTCGATAGAAAATTGGTTTACAATGGGTGGGAGATTGTCTAAAAATTACACTTTCTAAATGAGTCATAAAAAAATCAGCTGATAGAGGTCCGACGGGTGATCCCATCCCAACACCATCAATTTGTTGGTAAACCTTATTATTGAAAGTAAAATAACATTGCTTAAAAACCAATTCTAAAAGTTCCTTAAAATAAGACCATGAAAAACCATGAAAACTATCATCAGAGCTAAAAACCCTATCTAAAATAATGGCAATAGTTTCTGATACAGGTACATTCGTGAAAAGCGACTTTACATCAAAACTGACAAAAAACTTTTTTGAATCGAAATTCTTACTAAGAAGATCTTTTTGAAATTCATAAGAGTTATTTATAGTATAAGCATTTTTCGCAAAAGGTGACAGGAGACGAACAACAAATTTTGACAATTGAAAGGTAGGTAAGTTATACGAAGCTAAAATAGGACGGAGAGGTGTTCCAACTTTATGGATTTTAGGCAAACAGTATAATTGAGCAAGATCAGAACCAGATACGAACAACTGAGAGTAAGTATCATTTTTTATTATCTTTAAAGACTTTAATCGTGACAAAAATCTATTAACTTGGTCTTCCAACCTTAAAATTACTTTATTGACGGGTTCAAGAATTTGTTTGAATTTGCTAACATCACTTAGGATTTCATTAGTTTTATTTATGTAATCAGATTTATTCAAAATAACAACTCCGTTACCCTTGTCCGGTCTAGTCACAACAATCTCCTGGTTCTTTGCCAAATTCTTAATAACCTGCAAGTCACTCTTCTTAAATATGAAAGATTTAAATTTAAGGTTTCTAAGTTTGTGAAAAAATTCATGAGTTAAATTAGCAAACTGACATTTAAAATTATTGAAATCACCGACATGGGGAACATTTTTCAAGCCATTAAAAATTTTTTCAAAGTAAAGAAAAAACGAAGGCTTATATATTTGAAATAACGGAAGCTTAAATTGCAAGCCAAGTGAGAGTAAAAACCTTTCCCGAGGGGATAGGGTGTAACTAGAAAAATTCGAAATTACTTTATCAGAATTGAAAAAATTAGGTGAATTCAGGCCCAGGGCCTTTAACTTACGTTCATGAGTTTCAGAAATGGTAGAATGAAACTTTTCAAGTTCACGTTGTACAAGAGAAATTATTAATAAATAATCCAACAACGAAAGGGTATTTTTAAGGGTAATTATATGATGCTCAAGCGACTTATTATGCGAGTCTGAAATTTTGATTTTATAATTAATTTCATTATTTAATAAATATTCCAGGGAAGATTGATAAAATTCAGTCATATAGATTGTCACGATAAAGTTTGAAGTAAACGAATTTCGGGAAAACCCTGCAGGTACGACACATTTCAAGAAAATAACAATCGAGTTTTGACTTGAGAAGCTTTCGTGAAGTCTTCCAAACATGGCGATAAGCCCTAAGGCCATCTTGTCCATACCTTGAGTATATATAGTCATGCGGTTTGCTTCTACAAAGCTTCAATTTAATATTTAGGAGAAATCCAATGACAAGGAGGAATGTAAATGCCATGAAAAGTCTTCTTTAATGCACAACGTTTCGAGCAATACGCTCATCATCAGGCTAGATAATAACAATATGAAATTAGAATCAATAAATAAATGTGAACAAGACAAAATAATTTCCATAAAACCTATTCAGTAAAAGCAAATTTTAAAAAGACTAAAAGAAGAGGGTTAAATTCAGTTATAAAAATTTACATATAAAATTAACCAGAAATTTAAAAAGCTATTTTTAAATTACATATAGTAAATTTGAAATTAGTACACTGGAATAATTAACACTAATACAATGGAATAATTAACACTCCTGATTCGTTGCGTAGCGGTGTTGTATATTTATTTACCTGCCCAAGGTGTCTCCTTGGTACTTACATTGGCAGCACCGTGCGCTCCCTCAGGACTAGATTTTATTCGCATATGGGAATAAGTTGCCGAACAGGTAAAATTTTAAATAAAAAGGAAGCCTCCAGTATTCGGGAACACAGTATAAAATGTAAAACTGATGTCACTTTAGATCATTTTAAAATTCTCGGTTGTAATTCTTGTCCTAACTCACTTAGAATTTTGGAATCTCTTTATATTAAAACATTGACCCCTTCTCTAAACGTGGATTCCTCAGCTGTCCCTCTAAATTTTTTATAAACCCCCCTCCCCAATTTTTTTATAATCCCCCCTCCCCTAACTTATAACTCCAACCGCCCAACCCATAGCTTGTTTCCTGTTTTGTTTTGTTTTAAATTACTCGTGCCTCGGAACCAGCATTGAAAGGTTCGTAGTGTTAATTATTCCATTGTATTAGTGTTAATTATTCCAGTGTACTAATTTCAAATTTACTATATGTAATTTAAAAATAGCTTTTTAAATTTCTGGTTAATTTTATATGTAAATTTTTATAACTTTGAATTTAACCCTCTTCTTTTAGTCTTTTTAAAATTTGCTTTTACTGAATAGGTTTTATGGAAATTATTTTGTCTTGTTCACATTTATTTATTGATTCTAATTTCATATTGTTATTATCTAGCCTGATGATGAGCGTATTGCTCGAAACGTTGCGCATTAAAGAAGACTTTTCATGGCATTTACATTCCTCCTTGTCATTGGATTTCTCCTAAATATTAAATTGAAGCTTTGTAGAAGCAAACCGCATGACTATATATACATATATATATACACACATTTATATATATATATATATATATATTAGACCGTTTCACGATTATATGGTAATTTTTCAAATTGAATTTTGATAAACGCACACACTTTTATTTTTTTATATAAAGGAAGAAAAACAAAGACAAAATATCATTTTATTTGAATGATAAAAAGGCACCCCTCAGATGGCACTTCTTTTACATTAATGGATAATTAGAGCAAATATAAGACTGAACGAAAAATATGTTTTAAAACAAAGCGACTTAAATTCTATTTAAGACATATATTGATTAAGAATATAGGGATTTCAGTGGCTGAGGGACCTCCTTTCTCTGATTTTCAATGATGTGAAAGGCCAGTTGTCTCTCTTCCTCACTCTTTGTGAGCTTCTCATTAAGCTCTGTAGCCAGTTTGACTCCTCGTTCAGCACAGTCGTTGATTACTTTGACTGCCATGACCGGATTACGGTGCTCCTCAATGTCTTCAAGTTTCTTGGGAATTTCTATTTTCAAACACTTGAAGAAGTCTTGTGTTTGAGTTGTGACAAAACTGGTAATCTTTAAGTCATTGGGGTTTTGCAACATTCGGGGGTCCACCTTTCTTGCCCTCACTTTTCGAGGAGGCGCGTGGTGAAGGTTGTGGAGCATTAGAACCTTATCATCTTCAGTCACGAGGTTTGAGAAAAAGCCAAATCCTACAAGATCCTCACTCAAGTACCAACCATGGTTCTGAAGTTTTTTGAGGGCTGTAGCACCCACTTCCTTATCAACCTGGATCTTGTAGATATGTAGCATCTTGAGGAGGGCCATATTATTTGCTGGAGCATCAATTCCAACTGGAGATGTATACCAAGCTTGAAGATAAACTGTCACTGAAAAGGCGTTTATTCGTATCAGAGCTTGTTTTTCATGAGGGGTAAGAAGGAATTGGTTCCTAAATAAGTAAATTTTTAAGGAATAGATGCCCTTTCCTATCCATCTAGCTCTGCTGTAAGCTCCTGGGTAGTGGAATCTGCTATCAGAGCCTTTATTTGTTTTAGGCACTGGACAACCAAGGAAGATAAGTGCAAGTTCTAAGTATTCCCTGTAGTCACCTCGAGTGTGGCCCTCTTGAAGTTTGGAGTTGATGAAAGAAATAAGCTTGTCTCTGTGCTTCAAGATCCAATGATCTAAAGATTCTGAGGTGAGATCATTGGGTTCATAGGGCTTGTAATTCTGCTGATCAATGTTATCCCAACAATCTCTGAATCGATTGAATAAGGGAATTTGTGGACCCGAAGAAGAGAAAAACATGTCAAAAACTGCAGTGATAAGAAGCTCGTGGATATGGTGGCGGCATGCCAGAAAAAGGAGTGATCTCTGAAGGGCCTTTTGGATGATGGTACAAGCCCCAGCATGGATACCTGTATTGCTTGCAGTAGTATCAAAACAAAGGCCTGCTACCCACTCATTTACTTGTGGCCATTGCTTCAAGACATCCAAAACTGCTCTCCCCATTTCTTCTCCCGTTCCAGAAATAAGCTTTGGAATAGACAGTAATTTTTCTAATTCGCCTGCACCAGTCACAACAATGGGCATTACATCAATCTTACCCCCATGCATGGATGGAAGAAGCTTTCCATCAAAATGAATTATTAAAGGGGTATTTGGTTGGAAACTGGCTTTAATGTCTTCTCCCATCTGCATCCGTGTTGATCGCCGAGACCTGTAGATAGAGGATGATGAAAGTGTGATCTCTTCAATTTCCACTCCAGCAGCTGAAAGGGCAGGTGCCACAATGTGCATAGCAGCTCTTGCAGATGTTCCAGTGCGGTCCAGAGCAGCCAAGAACTTTTTATCCCTAACAATTACACCTGGTTCAAGCTTCTCCTTTTTTGAAGATGATGATGGGAGTGCTCTGTAGAACAATTCATCACCAGATGATTCTTCACTTCCTCCTGAACCGGAATTTTCACATTGGTTGAGATCCACAACCTTTGTCAATTGCCTCATTTCTTCCTTTGATTTCCTGCGAAGTTTTTCCATTCTTTCCATGCTTATCTGTCGTGCTTTTGCCTTTCTTGAAAACTCCTTGTCTTCTGGACCCATAATCATTTTCCGATCGTTCCTTTGATCCTTAAGAAAATCTTTATCCTCCTGCAATTTTATTTCTGTTTCCACTTCTGAATGAGCTACATCGAAAAGCTTCTTTAAGCTGGTGACAAATTTTGCTTCATTCTTCTCTTGGGTAGGAGTTTGTCGAGTTCGGTTCTTGACCAGCCCTTCATGCTTAATGTAAAGCCTTTTAAGCTTTGAGACAATATAAGGCTTGTGGGATGTAATTAAGGAGGCTTTTTCCCACATAGCAATAACTTCGTTGGCTACAGTTGCGCAAGCTACAGAGACATTTTGCTTTCCCACCTTAATGTGATAAAAAAGACGTTTAAGGACATCACTGTTAGTTGGAAGCTGCTTCTCGGAAAAACCCTCTTCCAGCACTTGTCCGACCAACCAGACTTCACACTTGTTTCTGGTTTTTGCCATAATTCTGAGGGAAAAAGTTTTACCACCTGTTAGTCTTAATAATAATATAATATAATCATTAATCATTCACCTAAATTATATTATGACTTGATTACTGTAAGAAAGTTGTAAAGTAACATGAAGTAACCTTTCTAGAACAGTAAACTTGTGAAAATATCAGTAATTATAGATGAAAAAGCAAATAAAACATCATATAATCCATAAAGGGAAAAAATGGAAATTCTAGAATAGTTATCCTGAAGGAAGCATTTTCTAGAATTCTCTCTAAAGAATATAGGGGGGTTACTGGACCATTCCTGAAAATGACCTACTTATCTTCCAATTTTATTTATGAATTTTATATACCAAATTTAAGAGGACATCACAAAATAAATAAATATATTTGCCAGAAAAATGAAAATTTTATCATGAGGGGTAAAATAGATATGCATTGAGGGGTGGGATAACAATAAGCTCTTGTCTTAATATTTTGTATGAAGTCTTTATTCATGACATATTACTTTTTTAGTATGTGTGCGTTGAGCCATCATAAATTTCGATTTTTCGAAACGGCCTAATATATATATATATATAATTACATTATTACGAGGGCAGGAGGATATGACAGCAATTCCCTCCTTCACCAAATCCCGCAAGTGAGGCGAGATGCTACAGAGGGGTCAACCGCAGGTCGATCCTGAACCGTCGTTCGAACCAACACAAATTGTGTGTGTATATATACATATACATGTATATACTGTATATTATTCTGTAAGGCATGATTTAAGATTCGCCTAATTTCGTTTGAGTATCGCAAATATTTAAGTTCGTCGATTGTCGTCTTTAAGTACATGTTACACACGGAGAGAATTGTTGGGTTAAATAAAATAAATAAATATATGGTTAACCACCATTTGTATATTATACCAAATAGTTAAACCAACTCTTCTCCCATTGCCTAATTTAAGTTTCCTTTACCTAAATTATTAATAACACGCCCGGTTAACCCCAACTAGAGTACAGTTTGATTAACTAAATAGCTTGTTTAACTATATATATATATAATAATGAATAAAACCACGAAGGAAACAGAATGGTGTTCAAGCGCTTTCGTCTAATGACATCCTCAGGAACACTGAAGTACATAGAGTTACAGCCTATATATAGGTTACAAAAAAATAAAAAATATATATATATGAAAAATTATTTCACGAAAGTGACACGTGAAAAGTATTTATGATGAATAAAACCACGAAGGAAAAAAGAAACACAAACGGGTGCTCAAGCGCTTTCGTCTAATGACATCCTGAGGATGTCATTAGACGAAAGCGCTTGAGCACCCGTTTGTGTTTCTTTTTCCTTCGTGGTTTTATTCATCATATATATATATATATATATATATATATATATACACACACACCTTATGAACCTTATGTTGTTTCGTGCGTTGGTCTCTCTTCACACGGGGGTCAAGCTCCTGGAGGAGGAGCGAGTTGCTTTCTTGCGCTCTCCACCGTACATAGCCAGGCCCGCCCGGCTCATCTGGTACTGTTCTGAGCCAGGCATCCAGTCTTTTCTTGAAGACTTCAACTTTGACCCCCGTTACGTTTCTGAGGTCCTTAGGAAGCTGGTTGAAAAGTCTTGGTCCCCTGACAACCAAGCTATTTTCCTTCAGGGTTGAGGAGGTCCCTTGTCGGGCCTTTAATTTGGGAAAACTACACATTCTGCCTTTCCTATTTTCCAGTGTTGTTTGAATGGTAATTGGGTTTAGTTTTAGGTTTGGTACCAGTTTTTCGATCATTTTCCATATGTAGATTATGATGTACCTCTCTCTTCTTCTTTCCAGTGAGTACAGATTTAGTTTACGTAGTCTTTCCCAGTAGTTAAGTTCTTTGCAGCCATCAATCTTGGCTGTGAAATGCCTTTGCGTTTCTTCTAGTTTATTAGTTTCTTCCTTTTTATATGGGGACGTCAAAACTGAGCAGTATTCAAGTTTTGGTATAATCAGTGTTTTTAGCAGGGGAATCATTACTGTCCTGTCCCTTCTCTTGAAAGTTCTTAGTACCTGTCCGGCGACTCTTTTTGCTTTATTTATCGCTATCTGATTTTGTGTTTCGAATTTCGCATCATCTGTCATTATTATCCCGAAATCAAACGCTTTCGTGCTTCTCTGAATTTCCTGTCTATCTGGAGCATAATATGCAGTCTGTTTAAGTTCTTCTTTTCTACCATATCTCAAGAGCTGAAATTTCTCGGCGTTGAATGACATGTTGTTGTCTTCTGACCATTTGTATATTTTGTTCGTGTCCCTCTGCAAGGCCTCCACGTCATGTACATCGCTGATTTTTCTGCTGATCTTTGTATCGTCTGCAAAGGATGTTACTATACTGTATATAATATATATATATATATATATATATATATAATATATAATATATATATATATATACACAATAAACGGAGAAATAGTATATACTGTATATACTATACTGTAATATATATATACAATAAACGGAGAAATAAAACAAAATTAAAGGATTGTGGGAGGAGCATACAAATTTGTAATGAAAAACTATCGATTTTAGCACTTTGCCCGAATCCAACACAAGATCAAATGAATTGTTTCCAACCAATGTTATAGTTAATTAAAAAAAATAATAATAATAAATTAAAAAATAGAAATAAAACTTGTAAGAGGAGCATACAAATTTATACTGGAAATCTGCCCAGGTTTTAGCACTCTACCCTTCTTCTCTAAGTCCGATATAGTACAGTATATAAAAATAAATTGAAAAATAAAAGTTATTAGAGAAGCATCCAAGTTTACCAAAGGTATCCCACTGTATTGATTGGAATAATGCTTCAGTTTTGTTTCACTCTAGTAACATTGTTAATAGAAATATTCTTGAGTCTGCCATTATCCAACTTACAAATAACTTCAACATAAGCAAAGGTCTTTTTCAACTCGATCCCGTTGTTTTGACTTCGTTCAGAACGGATTTAGACAAGAAGGGTAGAGTGCTAAACCTTTGGTAAACTTGGATGCTTCTCTAATAACTTTTATTTTTCAATTTATTTTTATATATATCGGACTTAGACAAGAAAGGCAGAATGCTAAAACCTGGGCAGATTTCCAGTATAAATTCGTATGCTTCTCTTACAAGTTTTATTTTTATTTTTCAATTTATTTTATTTTTTTTAATTAACTATAACATTGGTTGGAAACAATTCATTTGATCTTGTGTTGGATTCGAGCAAAGTGCTAAAATCGGTAGTTTTTCCTTACAAATTTGTATGCAGTGTTTATTAAAATACATTTCATTTTCAAAATGTAATAGAATCTACAGACATTATTTAATTGTTTTGTCAACGCCTGTTTTCAAACTGACGTCCGTTCTGGTCCAGGCACTGCTGATAACGCGAAGCAATGGAATCGCAAACATCACGAAACATTTCGTTTGGTATTTGTGTGCATTCTCGTTCAATGGCTGCTCTCAATTCAGCGACTGTTGCAGGTTTTATAGCGTAGACTTTGTCTTTTAAGTATCCCCATAAAAAAAGTCTAGTGGTGTGAGGTCTGGTGAACGCGGAGGGTATTCTACGAAACCCCTTCGTCCAATCCACATCCATCGTGCCAAGTACCACTCGCAATACTCCACTCTTCGGTCCGGATCATCTTCATTAATAGCATGGACTAATCTTGGAATGTAACTTTTCCATTGACAGCGCTTCAAAATGCGTTGGACAGACGATTCTGAAATTCCTACCTCACGACTCGCTTGCCGCACAGATTTTCTTGGACTTTGGTGATACGTTTCCAGTACTCTTTCTTGCTTTGTGGGGCTTGTCGATGTCCGTGGTCTTCCGGAACGCTTCTTGTGGACATTCTGAACAGTTCCATCGGCTTCAAACTTATCTCTAATTCGAGTGATGGTAAGTCGCGTTGGTGGATGTTTGAAACACCCTCCTAAACTGTCTTTGCACTTCAACTGCGTTTTCATACTTCCAGTAGCATTTTAGAATGAATTTCCTTTGTTCAAAGCTTAGTCTGACTACCATTATTAATTCTAATGGGTTTAACTTGGAAAGAAAGAAACATCAATTGAGCTATCAGCTGTTAAAGTGTGTATACATTTTTTTGGGACGCAATGTATATATATATGTATGTATTTTTTTTTGTAACCTATATATACTGTAGGCTCTAACTCTTTATGTACTTCAGTGTTCCTAAGGATGTCATTAGACGAAAGCGCTTGAGCACCATTCTGTGTTTCCTTTCCTTCGTGATTTTATTCATCATAAATATTTTTTCACGTGTTATTTTCGTGAAATAATTTTCATATATACAGTATATGCGTGAATATTAGTTATTTTAACAAGCGTTTTTGTCCTCGGTGCGCGAGAGGAAGAAAAATCTCTCGATTGATTTGGATTCAATGAAGGCTTCTCATACTTTTTTTTCTTAAATTACCGCTTCCTCGGAAAGCTTCCATGCTTACGGTAATTTGAAGTCTCCCATTATCGGAAACCGAACATTACATCCTCTAATTACTAACCTTTTTATTTTTTTTATTTGCTTCCTTTCCAAATGTATACTCCTTCTATTACTATTATTATTATTATTTATATATATATATATTATACACACACACAGGGTGCTTCAAAAAATTTTAACCACTTATATGGCGCTCATATGTCATTGCTTATCAATTATAGTTTGTGTGTTTTGTTTATGTAAGTGTTTGTGTTTATTTGCTTGTTTTTTTATAATAATGTCTTTTTTCAGGGACTGTGTGAGTGATTAATGAGTGAACCACATTCAATGGAAATTGCTACAAGGTTTACATTAGAGTAACGCAGAAATGTGCGTTCCTCTAATGTAGCCATTTCCATTGAATGGGGGTTCACTCATTAATCACCCACACAATCCCTGAAAAAAAATAATTATTATTAAAAAACAAGCAAATAAACAAACGAATACTTACAAAAAACCCACAAACTATGTGTGTTAAAGAATGACATATTAGTGCCATATAAGTGGCCCCAAAATATAGTTTCCCTCACCAGCTATCTGCTAAGCAGATAGGACCCGGCTTTGGAACAGGGTCTAGGGTTTAATGCTAACGTAGACAACAACATTCAAAACCTCATTATAAGCTAGGAACTAGTTGCATTTACGTTAAATAGAATTGAGGGGTCCCGCGTCTTAAGGTACCTAAGCGCCAAAATTAAAATTCGTCAGAAATCGCCTCCAAAGTTCAGCAATATTCTGGCAATAGTATCTCTGTTATTAATTGAGCTAGAACGTTCATTTTTGGCTAAATTAGAGTTCTAAGTATGCTAATGAAGATGTTGATGAGTTTTTGGAATAGATTTTCATATTTTATATATATTATATACCGGGTGTCCGAGAATTATCTGTACAATTTTTGGCTGTTATTAAAAGTCAACCATGAAGTGTAGAAATTCCAGTTGTCCCATTTTACAGAGAAACTCATTAAGTTTTTTCTGATAACAAGTTTTGACAAGTTTTTTCTTTTTTGTACGCGGGTGACAGACATTGATGATTTAAAAGCAAGAATCACAGCTGCTATTGAGCGAATTGATGTGGATATGCTGCAGCGTACATGGCAACATTTGGATCGATTGGATGTTTTGCGAATCACTATGGTGCACATATCGAATGTTTGTAACAACGTTACTTTAATAAAAGAAACTTTTGAAAATACAGATTCTAAATAATCTTGTTTAAGAATTTTACGTGTGTTATCAAGAATTTTATTAAAAGATGAATTTGTATAAAAGTTCGACACTGATATTTCGACACACTGGAATTTCTAAAACTTGTAAAACTTGGTATCAGAAAAAACTTAATGAGATTCTCTGTAAAATGGAACAACACTGGAATTTCTACACTTCATGGTTGACTTTTAATAACAGCCAAAATTTGTACAAATAATTCTCGGACACCCTGTACCTATATATTTTTTTTATTTTCTTATTCTTATTATGCCGAACTTTGGGTGAACTTATGGCTGGCGATAGAGGTGAAAAAAGTAGTTCGCTTCATAAGGTTTTCAACCATACTTCTAGTGTCTAAGGTCATTATAACCCAAACCACGCGATAAAGGAAAGGTGAAAATAGTGATATCCATCAAAAACACGTTTTTGCCTGTGGTGGCGCTTAGGTACCTTAAGACGCGCGACCCCTCAATTCACATCAAACAAAAAGGGTAACTTGTATTTTCAGCCAAAATCCAAAACTTAAACCTCAACCGGAAACTTCGAGCGTCCACTTTTCGAGGCACCTAACACGTCTGGTTAATGTGATACAACCCAGAATGGTCCCCTGAGATAACATTTATGTAATACACAGACTGCGCGTGGAACAAGGAACACTTATGGGATATTAAATCCACTATGGTGAATTTAATATCCCAGAAGGGTTCCCTGTTCCATGACAGTCTGTGTATTACATAAATGTTATCTTAGGGGGCCATCCTGAGTTGTATTATTATTATTATATATATATATTATATATATATATATATTAACGTAAAGAACGACGCTTGTATAGGAGAATATTCCGCGCAAGATGAGGAGAGAGAACGAAACAAATGAAAAAATGAGGTAACCACCCGGGAATCGAACCCGGGATCTTCCGATTGCCGGTCAGATATGATAACCATTACACCATGGGCCTCACTCGAACAAATGCCGTAATTCTCCTACATACGCGCAGAAACCAATGCCCCAAGGGGGCACCTCCCGCATGCCGTACATTATATACATTTTAATTGCGTGTTTGCAGTTAAAATGTATATAATGTACGGCATGCGGGAGGTGCCCCCTTGGGGCATTGGTTTCTGCGCGTATGTAGGAGAATTACGGCATTTGTTCGAGTGAGGCCCATGGTGTAATGGTTATCATATCTGACCGGCAATCGGAAGATCCCGGGTTCGATTCCCGGGTGGTTACCACATTTTTTCATTTGTTTCGTTCTCTCTCCTCATCTTGCGCGGAATATTCTCCTATACAAGCGTCGTTGTTTACGTTAATTATACTGCGTGTTTGCAGTTAAAATGTATGTCACTATATATATATATATTATACACCACCTTGTTAACCTTGTTAAGGTTCCATGCGTCAGTCTTTCTTCACACGAAGGTCAAGCTGGTGGCCCCGCCTCTAGTCCTGACTTGGTGGAGGAGCGAGTTGCTCTCTTGCGCTCTCCACCGTACATAGCCAAGTATATATATATATTTTTTTTTTATAGGCGAGATTTGGTGAAGGAGGGAATTGCTGTCTGATCTCCTCCTGCCCTCATAGCCAGCCACTCATGTGAGGTGAAAGTAAACAAATCAAACAGCACAGTCGAAGTTATTATATTAGAAGTAAAAGAACTGAACCTAACCATTATGGACGTCTACAGACCACCCAACACCACAAAAAGTGAATTCCAATTTGCCACTAATGAAATACAAAACATGTTACAATTACTTGAAACTTTAGCGAGAAATATTTGAATTTTCAGAGATTTTAATTTCGCATTCATAACATGGAAGAAAAATGACGAAGTCATATATGTTGAGAAGTTTCATGGCAACATTACAAAAGATGATAGAACCCAAGCAATAAGCCACAAGGAAAGAGAACGTTTTGGATTTAATTTTGACAAATAACAATGAGATAATAATAGATAAAAAGGTAACGCACACAAATTTCTCCGATCTATATACAACTGAAGTTAGCACCCACAGGTCCGAAAACGCATACCAGAGGCAGAAGGAATATTTGAAGGCTTAAACATAAATTCAAAGAAAGTAGATTGGGAAAGTGTAAATAAAGATTTAAAGGAAATAAATTGGGAATTACTACTTCACGAGAAGACTCCAGAACAAATACTAGGTATAATGGAGTCTGAAACCAAACCTATATTACTGAAGCATGTTCCAGAGAGAAAAAAGAGAAAACGTAGCAAGCTCGAGAGAAAAATCAGGACACTACTTAGACAACGGAAGCAAACCGTAAAACATCTCGACAGATGCAAAACTGATGTAAGGAGACTCAAACTAGAGAGGAAACTAGGCGAAATAGAAATGGACCTAAAGCAAACATTCAATCATTCATACATAAAACAAACGAGGAGGAAAACAAGGTAGCAGAAAACATAAAAGATAATTCAAAATACTTCTACACTTTTGCGAAAAGGAAAATGCAGTGCAGAGAGTATTGGTCCGTTGATAGACGGGGAGGCCAAACACACAAATGATCCCAAAAAATGAGCGAACTGCTTAAGGAACAATTTAACTCTGTGTTTAGCACTCCTAAGTCAGAGATGAAAGTAGAAAACGCAGACGAATTTTTCGACGTTGATACAAATCAGCCAAGGACGAATTCTGGCACAAACCTATTAATGGACTTAAGAGTTCTCGGAAGGTGTAATTAAGGCTCTATCACAGATGCGAGACAATTCGGCACCAGGGCCAGACACATGGAGTGCCACATTTCTGAAGAAATGTAAAGTGTTGCCAAACTGGTATACTTACTATAGAGGAAATCACTCGACACAGGACAAATTCCCCTGCCAGTAAAGAACGCGAACATTGCCCCTTTATTCAAAGGTGGTAACAGAGCAATGCCCAAGAATTATCGGCCGGTATCTCTCACCTCACACCTTATAAAGTGCTTTGAATGTATAATTAGAAGCGAAACTACCTACTACCTACAAGAAAAGAACTTATACAACCCAAATCAACATGGTTTCAGGGGTGGAAGATCATGCCTATCACAGCTATTAGACCACCAGGAGAAAATAGTGGAAACACTGTGTCAAGGACAAAACATATATGTAATCTATACTAGTGATGTAGCCGTTGTCCGCAATCGCATTTATCAGTGCGGTTATTGCGGTTTTTGAGTTATCTTAGTAGGGCAACCAAATGCTATAAATGCTATAAACGTCGCCAAATGCTGTTCCTGTCATGCCTCATGCCTCCACTCAAGGATGCAAAAAAGTAAAAGTTTACTACGCCCTAATTGCGACATGTCTAAAATTGCTACTTGGACTGGATGGATAGATGCATTATATAATAACTTACATTTACCAACGCTAGGTGGCTAGAAAACATTATTTTAATTATCTATATTATAATAAGAGAGCTGTCCGTCACACTTTCAGAAATTGTGAGAAAAAATTGAGAAAAAAATTCAGAAATTGTAAAAAAAATTCAGAAATTGTATTACGGGCGGCAATGTGAAGCTCAAGATTTTCATGACTGTGTTCTTTTCTGTAGTTTAGCAATGGGTGGGGGTAATGGGGGATGGGTGGGGTAATGGGGAGGGGTGGGGGTAATGGGGGAGGGGGTTAGCCCCCAAGTTGTATGAATGGGGGTGAGGAGGTTTTGGGAGATACCAGATTCAGAAATGTTGACACAATGTGAAGCTCAAAATTTTCACGGCTGGGTTCTTTTTTTGTAGTTTAGCCTGTCTAACCGTCAGCGAAGCGGCGGGAACTGTACTAGTATTTAATAAAGCAATGATGATATATAATTACTGTTGATAAAAAAAGATAAAAAAAACTTCTTTTTTTTATTGGAAATTAGGCAACCTTCACTACAAAGTTACAAACTAAACTAAAGCACCAGCTTCAGTATCTGTTCAGACACGAGTGAGGGTGGTTGTGTTGCGCTAGCTCTCCGTCGCTACCTTTGTAACGTTATGTGATTCAACCCATTAGTAAAGTGTTCGACTGTGGTGCAACCATCATGGAACGATCTACGAGTGCAGTGTGGAAGTACTTCTCGAGTGTCAAACGATGTAGGGAAGTGTGTTATATGTAATAAGAACTATTCATGAAAGGAAAGGAGTACCACTAACTTAAAAAACCATCTGCGTTCAATGCACAAGGAGGAATATAATGAAGTGATATCTAGTGAAAATGAAGCTAATAAACAGTCAAAGAAGAAAAAGGAATCAAAAGTGTCTCTTACACCCCTACAGGAAGTGAAGTGTGCACTGAAAGAAAAGAATCGGACGATTGAAAGTGGTTTCGAAAAAGTCAAAATTTGGGATGTGAATCATTCCAAATCAAAATCAGTGGACTATCACATAACCGAAATGATAATAATGGATGACTTGCCATTCAGCCACGTTGAAGACTTAGGTTTCACGAGACTCATGGCTGAAACAGCTCCACAGTATATAGTGAAACAGCGTCAGTTCTACACTGATCTTTTGTGCAACGATATCTATGACTTTGTTTCAAAGAAAGTGTTAAAAATTCTTGAGCCTCTAAAAGATTCGAAAGTATCATTGACAACGGATGCATGGTCAGACACGTCTGCTGGAGTGTCTTTGCTCTCTCTGACAATGCCATGCAGTGAATCAAGACTTCAAGAGAACCAATTTGGTGTTCAGCGTAATGCCACTTGAAGATCGCGACACTGGAGAATACTTGTCAGAAAAATTCGAGCAGATGCTTCAGAAGTGGGATATTGTCCATTCATCCATCCATTGTGTAATGCGCGACTCAGGAGCAAACATGATAAAAGCTTTTGTTTCTCACTGACGTCCATAATATCAATTGCACCGTTCATAAACTGCAACTTGTAATCGAAAGTGGATTATCCTCACAAAAATCTCCCAGTGACTTGTTAGCTAAACTTCGATCCATCGCTACTCATTTCAACCATTCTACGATGGCGCAGGAGGAGTTAAAAAAAATTCAGAAACGCTTAGATCAACCTGAACTTAGTCATTCATGATGTCGCCACACGGTGAAACAGCACGTATCACATGATGCAGAGAACACTGAAGTTGAAGGAACCACTAAGTCTATATAGAGCTGCTAACTCCAAAATGCAACAACTCACTAACGTCGACTTAACTCTCTTGTCAAACTGTGTGGCTGTGCTGGAACCATTCGATGATATCACAAAAAGATTGAGTAGTTCCACCTCTTCCATATCTGAGGTTATTCCCCTCGTCGTTTCCTTGAAAAATGTGCTGCAACCTCGAAGTGGTGATTCTGAGGATGATCGTGGAACCAAAACAATGAAGGAGATAATGCGCACAAAGTTAGCAAGGAGCTTTGATGACCTAGAAGCGAGTGACATGTATTCTTTGGCTACCTATTTGGATCCAAGGTACAAAGCAAAATATTTTTCCGCTTCACGTCACAAAAGGTGTTCAGGAAAAATTGGAATATCTTTGTGATGAAATGGACAAGGCGCAAACATCATCGGATGACGAGACCGAAACTGAATCAAGCAGACTCGCAAAAAATGATCGAGAAATATCACAAAGAGAAAAGGATTGGACAAGATGATGATGCTTTGACTTGATGGAGGTCAAATCAAAAGAAATACAAAAATTTGAGCAAACTGGCTCCGACATACCTTGGACGTCCTCCCTCAAGTGTTCCTAGTGAACAATTATTTAGTGGAGTAGGGATTATCTACGATGAAAAAAGGAATAGACTGAAGGAGAACAAAGCTAAAAAACTTTCATTTTTGAAATAGTCTCGGATCAATTCAATTTAAATATAAGGATTAAATAGTGTGTGTATATTATAATTATATACACCACTTTCGAATAGGCGGTGGTTGGGGAAAGTGGTTGGTGGTATGCAAAACGCATTGGGTCCTCGTCCAGCATCCTGGAAACACTTTTTAGTTTATATTATAGCCATTATACAGGGTGTACATAAAGTCAGGATCTATTTTTGTGAAATAATTATTTTTTTCTATTTTTCTTTTCAGAAGCCCTTAGAATGAATACAGAAGAGCGTGTGGCAATAGTAATTTGGCGAATCGAGGGAAAGAAATACAATGACATCAGAGAGAAGTTTAGAAGGAGATTTCATAAGCCGGGGCCAATAGACAAGACAATACGAAAATTGGTGAACAAATTTAAACGAACGGGATCTGTAAATGATGAAGCAAGATCAAGACGACCGTGTATGTCAGATCTTACCGTGAATGCAGTACGCGGAATTATCACTGAGGAGCCAAGTACGTCCGTTCGTGCTGCATCACACAGACTCGGCCTCCCGACGTCATCTGTGCACAAAATTCTGAAAGTTAATTTGCAGAAGAAAAGCTATCATTTGCAGGTTTTACATGATTTACATGAGGAAGATTTCCCTCGACGAAGTGCTGTGTGTGCTGATCTCGTAGAACAAATCTGGAGTGATAATTTAATGGACAACATTCTCTTTAGTGATGAAGCCACTTTCCATACGTGTGGAAAAGTAAATCGCCATAACTGTCGAATTTGGGCAGATGAAAGACCGAATGATTTCGTCCAAAATTGGGAAAGAGACTCGCCTAAAGTTAATGTCTGGATGGGTTTAACAAAATCTAAGGTTTATGGTCCTTTTTTCTTTGCTGAAGCTACAGTTACGGGGCTTATTTATCTGGACAAGTTGCAGCAATTCCTTGAACCTCAGCTGATTGGGGATAGGATTGTTAGTACCGTCGTCTATCAACATGATGGTGCTCCTTGTCACTATGCCAAAATTGTTCAGGATTATCTAAATGGACGTTTTCCAAATCGCTGGATCGGATGCGGAAGCAACAGACCTTGGCCAGCGAGATCACCAGATTTAACCCCTTTAGATTTCTTTGCATGGGGCTTTATCAAATCGCACGTCTATCAGACGAAGATTACGAGTCTTGAAAATTTACGTACACGTATACGAACTGCTGCAGATAACATAACCCCGCAAATGCTCCAGAATGTGTTTAGAAATGCTGCGGAACGATTTGAGCTGTGCAGGGATACTGATGGGCGTCACGTCGAATCCTACTCTTAATTATTCAATAAATGTTACCACTTTATCATTTTATGATTGAATTCCATATAATTTCCAAGTGCTTCCCAAAAATAGATCCTGACTTTATGTACACCCTGTATTGTAGACAATGAAAAGTGTGGCTAAAACGCGATATTTCACTGCGTTGTTTATTCTTACGTAATATTATGATGTTTGAGGGTACATAACAGCAACCGCGCGGAGCTCTATTTGTAAGCTCTGCAACCGCAACCGCAGAGCTATGAAAAATGACAACTGCTACATCACTAAATTCTATATATACTGACTTTGCTAAAGCCTTCGATAAATGTGCCCATGGAATTATAGCACATTAACTTAAGAATACAGGAAAGCTGGATATTTAACTTCTTGATGCAAAGAACACAGAGTGGTGGTAAATGGAGTCACATCGGAAGTCTCGGAAGCCGTGAGCTCTGTCCCAAAAGGGACAGTACTAGCTCCCTTGCTGTTCATAATAATGATTGCGGATATCAATCACAGTATTGTACGTATCATGTTTCGCAGATTAGACAAAGATATGCAAGGAAATATTGAGCGAAGGTGACATAGAAAGATTACAAAACGACATTGAAACACTATTCCAGTGGGCAGAAGACAACAATATGAAGTTTAACGAAGAAAAATTCCAACTTCTAAGATACGGTAATAACAAGGAGCTACAGAAAAAAGGGTGCAAAACTCTGCAAGCCAAACAGATAACACCAAATCCACAAGTCAGGGGATCTTGGAGTAATAATGTCGTCGGATGCAGAACTCAGAGAGCATTATAACATCAAAATTACAACGGCTAGAAAAATAATGGGAATCATCTGGAGGAGCTTCCACTGCAGAAAAGCAAACATCATGCTTAAATTATGGAAGAGTCTTGTCCTACCAATAATTTAGTATTGCTCAGTACTCACAAGCCCATACAGAAAACGAGACATTGCGAACATTGAAGCTATACAAAGAACTTTTACATCTAAGATAGAGGAAACGGAAGGTGAAGACTACTGGTCTCGAAAGAAGGCGCGAGTGGTACACAATAATATACATATGGAAAATACTTGAGGGCTCTGTCCCTAACCTTAGAAATGAAATAGAAACAAACTGGAATGAGAGAAGAGGCAGATTTTGTACGGTCCCAGCTGCAGTGGGACAAGGGGGCCATGAAACCAAGGATGGAAAATACCCTCAGAATAAGAGGCCCAAAGCTTTTCAATGTCCTACCAAAAGTGAGGAATCTCCAGCACACCGACCTGAATAACTTCAAGAACCAGCTGGACAGATTCCTGTGCAAATTCCATTTTGCAGAAAATGTCGAAATTTGAGCAACGTGCAAACATCAAATTTTGTTTTAAACTTGGTAAGACGGCTACAGAAACGCACGGAATGCTTGCAGCTGTCTACGGAGATGAAGTTGTTACAAAGATTCTAAAATTCGGAGTTCTGTAAGGTTATTGGTTCTTGTTAGAATTTCGAACCGAGTTTTGTGAAGGGATGGTTGTTTACATTACTATGGTTTCTAATTGCGAATTGTGGTGGGCTACTGAGGGGACGGTTGGTACGGACTGATAAGCCCAAATGTTGAGAAAGGCGTACCTCCAGTTGGAGTTGAGTACTGCCGATATACGCAGCCTTACAGCTGTCGCACGTGTATTTATAAACAACATTAGGGCATACAGTTTTGGGGAATTTGTCTTTGAACTTTAAAAAATTTAATAATTTAAGTGGGTTGACGAGGGCGAATCTAAAATTTATTTGGGGATAACTAGACTTAAGCAGTTTGGACACCACTTCGAATAGTAATGATAAATAACCATAAAAAGGTAATTTAATATATCTGGTTTCTTTTTGTACTGTGGTTATGGGGAGTTTAGTATTAAAAGTGTTATTTAAAAATGTCTTTAATTGGTTGTCAAAAAGATTAGAAGGGTAGTAATTATTAATAAAGTACTGTCTAAAAATTTTAATTCTTCGTTTAATGAAAAGTAATCTGAACAAATTCGGTAACTTCTTGTTAATAATGTTAGTGTAGCGCTAATCTTATATTCATAAAACAACTTAAATAATTGGTTCCCAAGCCAGTAAAAGTTTGTTCTCTAAACAGTGAGGTCTGGAACTTATTAGCTCGTTTAACTAGAATATCCAGGAAAGGTAAACTATTATTTGTTTCGTTTTCGCATGTGTACTTAATATTAATATGTTGTTTTAGATGATGAAGAAAAAGTTTTACGTGTGAAGGATGTTTAAATATTAAGAAAGTGTCATCCACGTATCTTCTGTAATATACGGGATGACACTTTCTTAAGTCAATAGCTTTGATATATATATATATATATATATATATATAATATATATATAATATATTATATATATATGAAAATTATTTCACGAAGGTAACACGTGAAAAATATTTATGATAAATAAAACCACGAAGGAAAGGAAACACAAAATGGTGGTTTTATTCATCATATATATATATATATATATATATATATATAATATATACAGGGTGGGCCGTAAGTTTCCATACATAGGAAAAATAAACATTTTGTTATGGACAACCATTTTTATTTATATAATATGCTCTACATGGTTGCCATTGTTTTGAAAACACATTTCAATACGTGTTCCCCACTGTTGATGAACACGCATTAGCACAGTTGACGTTATGCTTGCAATGGCGTTGGTGATACGTTCCTTTAGATGATTTATGTCTCGTATCTTTTCCTGATACACCATGGCCTTCAAGTGCCCCCAAAGATAGAAATCAAGGGGGGTGAGATCTGGGGATCTGGGAGGCCACTCCACAGGACCACGCCGACCAATCCAAGCATCCGGAAACTGCTGCTGCTGATCCAAATACCGACGCACGTGAAGACCATAATGAGGTGGAGCTCCATCTTGCTGGAAGTAAACTGGGAAGTTACCTTCCTCGTTTAGCAGGGATGGGAAAATCTCTTCTTGCAACATGTTAAGATACTTTCGGCATTAAGATTTCCACTGACAAAAATTGGTCCAATAATTCTGTCACCCCATATCCCGGCCCACACCATCACTTTACCGGCACCTTGCATCTTCGTCGGACTCAGCCAGTTAGGGTTAGCATTACTCCAATAACGTATGTTTTGCCGATTAACCTCTCCATTGACGTAAAAATTTGCTTCATCAGTAAACAAGATCTTACGTCAAACGCATATTCTTAGGGTATCTGAAACATAAAAACAAACGTTTAATTTTTCCTATGTATGGAAACTTACGGCCCACCCTGTATATATATATATATATGCAGAAACACCTTCAGATACAGCACTTTCGGTCTTCAACAATTTCTGCAACGACTTCTACCTAACATTGTTCCATCGACACAGCCGCGATCAAGATGACGTTACATCGTACCTCCAGTCGAGACTCCCTCGCGAGCGACCCACACCCCTCATTCGAACTGGCACTACGCACCATGCCAGAAGCAATCAACGGTCGTCTGCCACGGGCGCGTCTTATTTCATTGATTAAGTAGTGCGCATCTGTTCCTTTTTGTTACGACCTTTAATCAGTAGTTGAAGCATTTTCTTACCAAGCAACGCATTAAGCATTATAATGTCATTCAATGCACAGAGCATTAATCAAATATTAATCTCATTTTCATCATTTTTTTTTTTGTTGTTTTAATAAAGGAAGAAAACTCGCTCTATTAATCTCCTTAATTAATAACTATTTATGTGATCTGATAAGATCTGGTGACCTCGAGCCTCAAATAATCATTAACTTAATTAATTATTAATTATTATAGTGCCAAAAGGGTGATCAAAAAGTTGCAGTGGTTTTTTTTTTTTATTATTTGTTTATAATTACTGTATATAACCTAGAACTCATAAATAATAATAATAATAATAATATTAATTAATTAAATAATAATAATAATATAATATAATAAATAATAATAATTATAGTTATAATAATTTGAAACAAAAACAAATAATTACAATCAGTGCACTGCAACTTTTGGATCACCATGTATTAGTCCATACTAATAATGCATAAAACAAAAATAACTAATTAATGCACCCTCCCTAGCCTGATCCTGCTGGCATCGGAGTTTTTAGAGTGCCACATTCGAAAAATTTAAAAAAAAAGGCACCGTCGACGACTTGAATGGCTGTGTTGGCACCCTCGGGATCTCGGTCATCAAGTCAGGACAATAGTTTAGCAAGTTTGTCGAGATTTAAAAATTTTCGACACTTTTCATTTAAAAAGTCATTCTTTACCAATAAATTACTCTCACCAAAATCACTCAGAATCAGGCAACAATCGGACCTCAATTCTACATTTTGTCGGGGTGAGTGTGCACCAAAGGGCACCTGAGCTCGAGGATTAACAGGCTGAGTGGCGGGCGCAGCCTAGGCGCCGGCAGCCAGTAGCGAACCCAGAATCCAGACCAGTGAAATACCGGGAGTCCTTTCTCTTTCATCATACAATAATAATAATAATAATAAATAATATTTTTTTTACCATTTCTTGAGAACAACAAATAAGCAAAAAGTTTAATTATAACAGTTACAATATATAAAATATAAAAAATAAATATTAGAGAGAGCTCATTATATCTCGAAATTATAATTCGTACAAAAACTTCCAAGTATTTGAGGCCCTCCGAGGAAGAAGTAGGGGAGCGACAAAAGTAAAAAACGCTAGAAAATGCAGTCAAATTTTTTACCAATTTGAAATGTGCCATAACTTTTTAACTTTTGAAGATATTTCGACGAAATAAGAGCGGAACAAGAGAAGTTATTGGTATTATGGGAATGATGGGAGAGAGTGCTGGAACATGATCAGGAAATATTTGTCTGTTTTACTGATTTTGAAAAAGCTTTTGACAGAGTCCAATGGAGGAAACTAATGGAAATATTGAAGAATATTAATGATGATTGGAGGGACCGAAGGCTGATAAAGTCTATATCTTGGGCAGACTGTGAATGTTAGAGTTGCGGGAGGAGAATCGGAGCCTGGATTGGTTGGGAGAGGGGTCAGGCAGGGATGCTCCCTGTCCCCGGTGTTATTTAACATCTATGCGGAAGCAATGATAATACAAGCACTCAGATCTGGAGGACAGAATCAGAGAGAGAGGTAAATTGGTCAAATCTGTAAGGTTTGCGGATGACAAGGCATTTGTTTGTAGTACTGAGGAAGGACTGCAAAGAATGGTCAATAGCTTGACAACAACGGCGGAAGAATTCGGAATGAGAATTAATGAGACAGACAAAGGTAATGAAAATTGCAAGAAGGAAAGGAGCACAAAGAACCTAACGATAGGAAATCGGACCTTAGAAGAAGCTGAGCAGTTTAAATATCTGGGAAGTTTATTAACCAACAATGGAGATTGCAATAAGGAAGTAAGATCTAGAATTGGTATGGGTAAGGTAGCTTTTGAGAGAGAGAAAAGACTACTTACGGGTAAACTCAACTTCAAACTGGAGAAAAGGTTAGTAAAAAGCTTGATATGGAGTGTGGTACTGTCTGGAGCAGAAACATGGACACTGAAAACAACTGAAAAGAAACTCCTGGAAAGTTCTGAAATGTGGATTTGGAGAAGAATGCTAAAGATAAGCAGGAGGGAACACCAAAGTAATGAGGAAGTAGTGCAACAGGTGAGGGAGGAAAGAAGACTCATTAAGGTGATAAGAGAAAGACAGAAGAAATGGATCGGACATGTGTTGAGAGAAGGATTGTTGAAGGAGGTGATAGAGGGTAGATACGAAGGTAGAAGGCCGAGGGGAAGGAAAAGGAAAGCAATGCTGGATGATTTGAGGGCAGGCAGGAGCTACCATGAGAAGAAAAGGATAGCTCAGGATAGAACACTTTAGCGGGACACACGAGTTGGACCTGCCTGATAGGCAGAACACGATGGATGAATGGATCTCCAAAAGTTAAAAAGTTATGGTAACTTTCAAATTTGGTACAACTTTTAACTGCGTTTTCTAATGTTTTTTACTTTTGTTGATAGGTACTTCTTCCTAGGGTTCGTTTATTCTTGAAAAAAAAATTTTTGATCCAGGGAGTCTAACATATTGTAGAATTGAGTCATAAAAGGTTAAATCTTTTGCAATAAAAAACAATTGATTGGACGTGGTTCGTGAGAAGGGATCTCTCCTATAATTAATTCGTCTTTTAGTGTGACTGTGCGTTCAATAATAATTTTGCATTACACGAAAACACGTCATTATTCTTAGAAAGTTGAAAGTATGTAAAAAGTAAAATCTAAATAACAGCAAGAATTTGAAGGCGTTTATATAATTCATTAATAATAATAATAATAATAATAATAATAATAATATAATAATAAAAAATAATATATTAGCCTACGTAGTACATTAGACCTATCTAAAAACGAGAAAAAATTAACAAATTAACCAAAAAGAAAATCGGTTTGGACTGCCGAGCTACAAGCCAACGTTAGGTTCAGTACGCGCGCAAAGCCTTGCAAGCAAAATTATATTCCCTGTTGATTTTTGGCTCAAGTTTTTGTGGCTTTTTACGACTCTTCCAGGCAAGTTTACATCATCAATCATAGAAACTATATATATATATATATATACACTATATGATCAAAAGTATTCGGACACCGCATGGTTTTGGGAAAAATAGTTTTATTATGGCATCTAGTAACCAGTAGGTCCACCCTTTGCTTTTATTACAGCGTCAACACGTCGAGGCATACTTTCCACCAGTTTTCGGTAAGTCTGTGCAGGAATGGCTCGCCATTCCTCTTGCAGAGCTGATGCAAGAGATGCAAGTGAAGCCGGGCGTGGTGTGCGGTTTCGTATCCGTCGCTCCAGTTCGTCCCACATGTGCTCGATTGGGTTGAGATCGGGGCTCTGAGCAGGCCAGTCTAACAAATCCACCTTATTTTCACGAAACCAGTCCTGCACACGCCTTGCAGTATGGCAGGGAGCTCGATCCTGTTGAAACAAACAATGGCCATCTCCGTAGTATTGCCACAGTGTAGGGAGGGCCGAATTGTCCAGAACGTCGAGATAAACGTCAGCGTTCATGGTAGTGGGTATAACAACCAACGGGCCGAGCCCTAGCCAGGAAAAACAACCCCATACCATGATAGACCCTCCACCGAACTTCACCGTTGGACGTACACAGTCAGGAAGAAGCCGTTCTCCGGGCTGTCGCCACACCCAAACACGCCCATCAGACTGGAAGAGTGAATACCGCGACTCGTCGCTCCAAAGAACAGTTTTCCAGTCCTCCACGGTCCAGGAACGACGGGAGACACACCAGGCCAAACGACGCGTGGCATTAACTTTTGTAATCAGTGGCTTGTGTACAGCTGCTCTACCATAATAACCGAGTCTGTGCATCTCTCTGCGGATAGTTACAGTACTAACGGAGGTACCGGATGCTCTTCCTACCTCCTCAGCGATGGAAGCGGCAGAGGACGTGCGGGACTTCTTGACATGTCGTACCAGACTTCTTCTATCACGTTCCGTCAGTTTGCGTGGTCGTCCGGAACGTTTTTTCGCGTTAGTTGCACCGTCGTGCTTCCATCTCATGATAACATCCGCTACAGTCGACTTTGGTATATCCTGTTTGGCTGCAGTTTCGTATAGAAACGTTACTTAAATAACATCCGATGACGAGTCCACGTCCGCGCGGCATGGCTTCACAACAGTTACTGATAACTTAACAGAACACCTCAGCATTATAGTTTCGCCACGCTTTTTCCCAGCATACCTTTCGGCGAAGGTGATATTTGCAGAAATGCGGATTTTCCGGGGTGTCCGAATACTTTTGATCATATAGTATATATATATATATTATATATATATATATATATATATATATATATTATATATATATATATATATATATATATATATATATATATATATATATATATTATATAATACAGTGTATATATATATATATATAATACGCGTTTGCTACTCCTACTTAAGAGGTCCAGGGTTCGAATACTGGTTGGAGCATTTTTGTTTCATATATACTCAAATTAAATCATAATGGGAAATGGAACACTGCTGACATGGTATCGCGTTTCAGCGAGCCCATCGCTCGAAGGAATTTCACCACCTTTCCCATAAAACTTCTGAGTGACTTGACCTCTACACGTAATATTCAGAAGAGGACGAGACAGTGCTATCGAAAATATTTAACATATTCACTTTCAATGGCGTTGCCTTTTCCTACGCAATATATATATATATATATATATATATATATACACACACCTCGTTAACCTTGTTTGGGTTCCGTGCGTCGGTCGTTCTTCACACGAAGGTCAAGCTGGTGGCCCCGCCTCTAGTCCTGGCTTGGTGGAGGAGCGAGTTGCTCTCTTGCGCTCTCCACCGTACATAGCCAGGTACACCCGGCTCATCTGCTACCGTCCTGAGCCAAGCATCTAGTCTTCTTTTGAAGACTTCAACTTTGACCCCTGTAATGTTTCTGGGGTCCTCTGGAAGCTGGTTGAATATGCTTGGCCCCTTGACAACCAAGCTATTGTCCTTCAGAGTTGAGGAGGTCCTTTGTCGGGCCTTTAATTTGGGAACACTACAAATTCTGCCTTTCCTATTTTCCAGCGTTGTCTGGATGGTAATTGGGTTTAGTTTGAGGTTTGGTACCAGTTTCTAGATCATTTTCCATATGGAGATTATGGTATATATACACCTCTCTTCTTCTTCTTCTTCTTTCCAGGGAGAACAGATTTAGTTTACATAGTCCTTCCCAGTAGTAGAGTTCTTTGCAGACATCAATCTTGGCTGTGAAATGGCTCTGCGTTTCTTCTAGTTTATTAATTTCTTCCTTTTTATATGGGGACGTCAAAACTGAGCAGTATTCAAGTTTTGGTATGATCAGTGTTCTCAGCAGGGGAATCATTACTGTCTTGTCCCTCCTTTTGAACGTTCTTAGTACCTGTCCCACGACTCTTTTTGCTTTGTTTATTGCTATCTGATTTTGTGTCTCGAATTTGGCATTATCGGTCATTATTACCCCCAAGTCGACCGCTTTCGCGCTTCTCCGAATTTCTTGTCTATCTGGAGCATAATATGCAGTCTTTTTAAGTTCCTCATTTATACCATATCTCAAGAGCTGAAATTTCTCGGTGTTAAATGTCATATTGTTGTCTTCTGACCATTTGTATATTTTGTTTGTGTCCCTCTGCAAGGCCTCTACTTCGTTTGCATCGCTCATTTTTCTGCTGATCTTTGTATCGTCCGCAAAGGATGTTACTATACTGTTGCTGTTTACTCCGCTGTCTATGTCTGTGAGCATGATAATGAACAGGAGTGGGGCCAGCACTATCCCTTGTGGTACTGAGCTGCGTATTTGATTCTGATGATGATACACCTTGAATTTTGACCACCTGTAGTCGTTTTCTGAGGAAGTTGTAGATCCATTTTTCCACTTTGCCTGTTATTCCCATGTGTTTCATTTTATGTACTATTATACCATGATCGCATTTGTCGAAAGCTTTAGCAAAATCCGTGTATATAACATCATAGTTTTCATTGACTTGAAGTGCATCTAGGACATTGTTATAACGCTCTATAAGTTGCGATAGGCATGATCTTCCTGATCGAAATCAATGTTGATTTTCGTTGAATCTTTCCAATGTCTCCAAGAAATCATAGATTTTCTCTGACTATCCTTTCAATTATTTTGGTGAGGTGGGAAGTCAAGGACACTGGTCTATAGTTCTTTGCTTGAGATCTATCCCCGCCTTTATATATAGGGACGATGTTTGCTCTTTTCAAGATGCTCGGTATTTCCCCAGTGTCGAGGGATCTTCTCCATATCCAGTATAAGGGTGTAGCTATTTTATTTTGTTTTCAATTAATAGTTCTCTCTCTCTCTCTCTCTCTCTCTCTCTCTCTCTCTCTCTCTCTCTCTCTCTCTCTCTCTCTCTCTCTCTCTCTCTCTCTCTCTCTCCTTCAACGTTGGAGGGGCCTCAGGCTCCTGCGGAGATTGTCCCCTTGTTAGTGAGGGGCTCTTCAACTCACGACAGCCCTGGCTGTTCGGGAAACGGGTCGTGCTAGGGGGCGGTCAGAATAGGGGAGGCTCCCTCCGTGCAATGCTTTTTAATGCTAGGTCGATCAGGAACAAGTTTGGCGAGCTACGGGCGCTCTTAGCATCAGAATTCCAGGATTTCGTTGCTATCACCGAGTCCTGGATTCATACTGATCGTAGGGACTACGTTGGGGAGTTCGAAATTCCCGGGTATAGAATGTTTCGCAAAGACCGCACCAGTGGGGAGGGGGGTGGGGTACTAATATACGTCAGAGACACGTTGAGTCCGGTGACTGCCAGTTCCGGTCGGAACGGGAGCTGCTTGGCGTCGATCTGAACGTGGGAGGGACGAACTATAGGTTAATCTTGGTGTACAGACCTCCGCATCTCCTCCTCGAGGAGGATACAGCCCTGTACACCGAACTCAGTAGCCTGCTAGGGGATAGGGTGTGTGTAGTTTTAGGAGACTTCAACTGTCGCGGCATAAAGTGGGAAAACAGGACTGCCGATGCTGAAGGGAGGAGGCTAGTTGACTTTGCTGATGAGAACTTCCTCACTCAGTGGGTCAACGAGCCTACACGAGGCGAAAGCGTTCTAGACTTAGTATTCACGACCGAAGACAACCTCGTCACTGGCCTCACCGTTGACGAATCATTGGGCGGGAGTGATCACGGTCTTATTAGGTTTCGTGTGTGCGTCCCTCGGGTGAAGCGTAGTAACTCGAGAGGTAGTAAGCTCGATCTCCGGCGGGCGAACTTTGTTAGCCTCAGGGATAGCGTAGGAGAGATGGGGTTAGAGGTTGGCGGCGATGTTGAGGGAGTGTGGAGTGCATTCCGGGACGAGTTTATGGTGCTGCAGTCTGCTGCCATACCCTCAAAACCGGTCACCCCTGCTTCAACGCAGCCTAAGTGGTTCAATCGTGACATCGCTTCGGCTATCCGAAATAGGAAAGTAGCGTATAGGAGGGCGAAGGTCAATCGTTCCCACGAGAACACTGAAGCGTATGTCCGCCTGTGTAGGGAAGTGAAGGCGAAGGTTAGGCTAGCGAAACGTAACGAAGAACTACTTTGCGGGAGTGTTCACCAGGGAGGATACCCGCGTCATCCCCGAGCCAGGCGTGAGGCACGAAGGTGCTGGCCTGGATAGTGTTAGATGTACCGCGACAGTCGTTGCCGATAGAATAGACAAACTGAGCGCGTTTAAGGCTCCTGGGCCAGACCAGTTTCTCCCCAGAGTGTTGCGAGAAGTGCGCGACCAGGTGGCTCCCCACCTGGCTACAGTCTTCAACAACTCGTTGGAGATTGGCCAGGTGCCTGGTGACTGGAGGGAAGCCAACGTGACCCCTATCTTTAAGAAAGGGGATCACGAAAGTCCAGGGAACTATCGTCCCATTAGTCTCACTTCAGTTGTAGGTAAATTATTAGAAGGGATAATAGCTGATAGGATCGTTGACCATTTGGATTCCTACAAGCGGCTTGGGGACTCCCAACGTGGGTTTAGACGGCACAGGTCGTGTCTCACCAACTTGCTCGAGTTTTTCCACGTCATGTTGAGTGAGTACGATAAGAGTAGGGCGATTGATATACTTTATCTCGACTTTCAGAAAGCCTTTGATAAGGTACCTCACCGCCGGCTAATGGCGAAAGTGCGCGCGCTGGGTATCGGTGGGGAAATAGGTAGGTGGATTGAAAACTGGCTGAGGAATAGGCGGCAGAGGGTGGTAATTAAAGGTGCTAGTTCGGGTTGGGCCTCGGTCACTAGTGGGGTTCCTCAGGGTTCCGTTTTGGGGCCACTGTTGTTTATCATTTACATAAATGATATCGACAGTGGCATCGTCAGTCGGATCGCCAAATTCGCTGATGACACCAAGCTTGGGGCCAATGTTGGGACGCCCGAAGCGATCGAGGAACTGCGTGCGGACCTATGTAGGATAGGAGAGTGGTCCGAAAAATGGCAAATGCCGTTTAACTTGGGTAAATGCAAAGTGATGCACATTGGCTACGCCAATCCCAAGTCGGACTACTCGATGTTGGGTAGTAATATCGAGGTGACTGATTTAAAAAAGGACTTGGGTGTGCTAATTAGCAGCGACCTTAAGTTTACGAAACAGTGTGTAGAGGGGGAAAAGAAAGCCCAGAAACTATTGGGTTATATCAGGAGGCAATTTCAGTTTCGGAACAAGGAGATTGTGCTCTCACTGTATAATTCCCTTGTTCGGCCGCACCTGGAGTATGCTGTGCAATTCTGGTCGCCCGCCCTCAGGAAAGATATTGAGAGGCTGGAGCGAGTGCAGGCGAGGGCCACAAAGTTAATCCCTTCCGTTAGGCATATGGGCTACAATCGACGGTTACGCGCCCTGAACTTGTTTTCGCTTGAAACTCGGAGGCTGCGCGGTCAACTGATCGAGGTTTTCAAGCTCTTACGCGGGTTGAACGATGTCGATTTTAGAAGTATGTTTAGTTTAAATGATAACCCAACTCGCAACAATGGTTGGAAGTTGGATTTCAAACGGTTTAGGACTAGTGTGTGGGGAATTACTTTACGTATAAGATCTGTGACACATGGAACAGGTTACCTTCGGAAGTTGTGAACAGTTCCTCTGTGGATCAGTTCAAGAAAAGGTTAGACCAAATCTTGCACACTATTTGAGTGTGTACAAAATTTTCCCTGGCACCCGTTGCCATTGGTACCTCCTCGGTATGGGCCGCAAGGCCTTTTGAGGTACTTCTTTTCCTTGTAACTCATTGTAACTCTCTCTTTCTCATATATAACAGTATATGTAAATTGTTTGTGATTAGACTTTCGGGTGCAATTCCTTGAATATCTCTCATAATTGACGTAGACGTAAAGTTTCGAAGTTTTCCTTAAGAGAAACCGTTCAGAAACTAATTAGAAATTTGGATAAAATAAAATGTGAAGAAAACAGTGAAAGTCAAATGGGATTTTCATACGTGGAATATCGCGAATGTTTAAGATCGATCTCAACCTCATGTAAAGTCTTCGACAGGAATAAGCTCTACTGCAATTAATTAAATAAATAAATAAAGGCTCTACCTACATTCTGAGTTTAAGGAGTAGACAAAGTAAAGAATGGCGAGATCGCTTCAGAGAGCCACATTCAATCCTGCATTGATAAATGGAGTAAACAAATAAAAAATTTAAAACAAAGTCTGAAACAAATAATCCATTTTGTAAAAAAAAAAAAAAAATAAAAATAATTCAAGTTCGTTACTTCAATGGAGGTGTTAAGTATCCTGCGTGTAGGATACTTGTATTCCACTTTGAGGCATTCATTTACATTTTTCCCATCACAATTATTTCGTTGCAATCATTCTTCAGGTGCCATCAGTGCCAGCGATGCCATTTTCTTTTGAAATTTTCCCCTTAATTTCAGGTTTGAAATTGAAATGGAGCGGCAACATCTTTTCCTCTTCCTTCCTCGTAGAAATGCCATCCATCTCCCCTCGCAACGATAATGGATGCGGCTGGCTCTCTATGAGACCATGACCCTCCCCTCGAGCGTCAGAGGATAATATATGGGATACCGAGAGCACCCCCTTATGACAATCCTTAAAGAGAGGAAACTTAAACATGGCACTATGAGACTAAATATATGAAAACTCCAAAGAAACGAAATACTGCACATCCCGATGATAAGAAAAACATACGAGGAAGAATATCTCCAAATCGAGGGGATATACACATTCTTCGCAGAGGGGAAACGAATAAAAAACTTGAGAGGGGAAAGAAAAAGGCAATAAAAATGAAACGAATAAAATACACACCACTATTGAACCTAAATATACTATACACCAAATATTGGCAGAGTCAAACTTCCTCTTCTATATATATATATAATATATATATATTAATATATATATATATATATACAGGGTGGCCCAAAAGTCAGGACACAGAAAATAATCTGTTTCACGCATTACGTTGGTTTATTCTTCATAAATGCTCAAAGTGAGACCCATTAACCTTGATACACTTCTCATTTCTTATTCTGAATGCCATCTCAACACGTCTAAACAGGGGAAATCTTGGATTGAACCGTTCGTTATTCGAGTCTTCAGTTCCTCCTCCGTTCCTCCTCCGTACTCACTCATCTTTCGTTAATTTCCCATCCATGTCCCACCCGGAACAGAGAAAACAAACGCTATTATTATAAATCAATTTCCCATATATGTCTGGACTTTTGGGACACCATATATATAGTGACACACACACACACACACGTACCGACTGTCCAATTTACCTCTCCCCAGCAATGTACTTTGTGTTGGACAAAGTTTCAGTGCCAACGTAGAAATAGTAAATAAATAAATATACAGAGTATATACTATATGCGTGTGTGTGTATATAACCTTTGGTTAGCTTCCGCCCGAATTGTTCATTCTGACGAAGGTCAAAGCTTGTCACTCCATCTTAGACCTACAGTTTAATGTGAAATCCAAACCACGCCCCACTAGCAGCCCAGCGTCTTAACCCAGGGTACCCATTTATCTACCAACCACTTTCTTTATTGTGTGGAAGGATGAACAGCTGGGTTTTGCTGCGCGCCAGCTGTCACCGGGTCTCGATCCCGGGGCCGATGGATTCGTAGACAGCGATGCTAACCACGTGGTTAGCGTCGCTTACTACGAATCCATCGGCCCCGGGTTCGAGACCCGACGGTCAGCCGGCGCGCAACAAAACCCAGCTGTTCATCCTTCCACACAATAAAGAAAGTGGTTGGTAGATAAATGGGTACCCTAGGTGGCATAGTGGTTAAGACGCTGGGCTGCTCATGGGGCGTGGTTCGGATTCCACGTTAAACTGTAGGTCTAAGGTGGAGTGGAAAGCCTGACTTTCGTCAGAATGAACAATTCGGGCGGAAGCTAACCAAAGGTGTGTGTGTGTATATATATATATATATATATATATATATATATATATATATATATAATGTACAGGGTGGGCCGAAAGTCTGGATCCATAAGAAAATATTTATTTTAATACATAAATTACAACAAATGGTAAATACTTAAAATGAATATCAACTTTAACTCGTAAATGCGTATCCGTGATACTGTACAGTAGTTCGTACTCCAGTATAAATACTCGAATACTTTTTTTTATTTCAGCCCAGAAATGGCTTCGAATCTAACAACAGAAGACCGGGTAGAACTTGTGCTCATGTACGCAAGACAGGGCGCTACACACACAGAAGTTGCTACCGAATTCAATAGAAATCATCCTGATAAGCATCCAGTAACACATGCGACTGTTGGCAAGTTGTTTAAACGTTTCAAAGAAACAGGAAGTGTACATGATCGACGGCGTTCTGGTCGTCCAAAAACGGCAACTGATGAAAATACCTCTGCAATGGTATGTGAAACTTTAACGAATAGTCCAGTAAAGTCAACAAGAAGATTATCAAATGAAACACGCATCTCGAGAACGTCAATTCGAAGAATTATTACAAATCATAAATTCCATCCCTAAGTGTCTCGATGTCAGAGGCCGCCAATTTGAGCATTTGTTATAATTTGTTGTTTATACTGGAGTACGAACCACTGTACAGTATCACGGATACGCATTTACGAGTTAAAGTTGATATTCATTTTAAGTATTTACCATTTGTTGTAATTTATGTATTAAAATAAATATTTTCCTATGGATCCAGACTTTCGGCCCACCGTGTGTATATATATATATATTATATATATATATATATATATATATATATATATAGCAAAGAGGCCCCAAAATATAGCTTCCCTCACCAGCTATCTGCTAAGCAAATAAGACCCAGCTTCGGGACAGGGTCTCGGGCTTAAAGCTTCCCAGACCGCTACATTCAGAACCTCAATATACGCAAGAAACTCTCCGCATTTACGTCAGATCGAATACATCAAAGAAAAAGGGGTAACTATTGTAAATGCAACGAGTCTCTCGCGTATAATGAGGTCCTAACGAGTCTGAGAAGCTTTAAACCCTAGCCTCTGTCCCAAAGCTGGGGCCTCTTTGTTAGTGACCCGTTGCCCACGTTGGGCTTCCATCATGAAAAAGAAAAACTATAGTGTTCGTCATTTACTATTACTTATTCGGACTAAAGTGGATTTAATTTTCCCTGAAGAGTTCCTTGTTTCATGCACGGTCTGAGTGTAACATAAAAGTTTCTCAGGGTACCATTATGAATTGTAGCATATATATATATATATATATATATATATATATATATATTATATATATATATTATATAATATATAAGCACACCGGACAAAAAATTAGTCACCCCTAATAGCACCGATAGTAGGAAGTTCAAGGTCACACAGAGGGCGCTGATGTAGCATTGGTAAGTGACAAGTAGCGGTGACGTAGCACACAGGATCAGACCTGTTTCGTGAGGTGGTGAAGAACAAAGTGTGTGTTGGATATAGTCTGCAAAATGGGTCGTGAGGCAGACGTTACTCAGTGGCAAAAAGGAGCCATCGTGTTTGGCAGAGCCCACGGACACAAAATGTCTGAAGTAGCCCAATTTGTTGGTGTGTCAACGCGTACTGTCCAGCGAGTTTACAAAGAGTGGTGTAGTTCGCAATCAACTGACAATCGACGGCGTAACTGTGGCCGGAAAACAATTCTCGACAATAGGGGCCGCCGCCATGTTTCTCGTCTAGTAACTGCAAATCGTTTTCAAACCAGAGAACAATTGCTCCAAGAAACCAATGACGTTCTCCAGCGACCAACTTCCGAACGGACATTGCGACGAGAACTGCATGCGATGGACATCTGGAGCAGGGTACCACGGAAGAGGCCGCTGTTAACAGCAAGTCACAAATTGGCACGTTATAAATGGGCTCAGAGGCACAAAAACTGGACTGCGGCAGATTGGAAACGTGTAATTTGGTCCGATGAGTCCCGTTTTTGTTTGTTCTCCAATGATGGGAGGCGACGAGTACATCGCAGATCCAATGAAGCCTTTAATCCTGAATGCGTCGAAGGTGTTGTTCAGGCTGGAAACAGAAAGTGAAGCGCAGGAATAGACACCCACGGACTCTGGCGGAACTTCGGGACCGGCTGATGAACGAATGGCAGCAAATCGATGTTCAGTACATGCACAACCTCGTAGAGTCTCTGCCTCGCCGGATTCGTGCGGTTATCAAGGCCAGAGGCGCCGTCACACGTTATTAGGTACATTCTGAGAGGGGTGACTAATTTTTTGTCCGGTGTGCTTATTTATATATATATATATATATATATATATATATATATATGAAAAGAAGGATCAACACAACGGCAAACATTTTCATTTATTTGTACATCAGACGTTTCGACAAATCTTTTGTCATCATCAGTGAGTTAAGTCTTAAAACCTTAAAACAAAATTGAAAAGTGAAAGTTACATCAATACAATATTAAGACCATTAAAATTAAAACCTTAAAGCAAAATGAAAATTGCATCAATACAAAATTAAAACATTTAAATTTCATCACTATAAAAACTAAAATTAAATTAAATTTCATCACTATAAAAACTAAAATTAAATTACCTCAATAGGTAAATACACAATGTTTACATCCACCTCCATACTTGGCAAAGTCTAAGAGACCACTAGGTGGTCAGGGGATTAGAAAGGGTATATCTGTGAAACACGGTTGGTTGTCAAAAGAGTCTTAATTTGTAGGATGAGCTATTATTATTAAGGGAGGGTTTGTTTCTATAGATGTACAAAGATTCTAAAATTCGGAGTTCTGTAAGGTTATTGGATCTAGTTAAAATTTCAAACTGAGTTTTGTGATGAAATTTAATTTAATTTTAGTTTTTATAGTGATGAAATTTAAATGTTTTAATTTTGTATTGATGCAATTTTCATTTTGCTTTAAGGTTTTAATTTTAATGGTCTTAATATTGTATTGATGTAACTTTCACTTTTCAATTTTGTTTTAAGGTTTTAAGACTTAACTCACTGATGATGACAAAAGATTTGTCGAAACGTCTGATGTACAAATAAATGAAAATGTTTGCCGTTGTGTTGATCCTTCTTTTCATCTGTAAGCTCCGGTTCCCTAAGGAGAAGTCAATAGCTTTGATATATATATATATATATATACACACACGATGAATTTCACAATTAAACACGTGAAATGAATGAATGATGCAAACTCACAAGAAAAAAGAAATATGACTCCAGGGCCTTCTGTGTATTCAGAAGTGCACCTTGTCAGGGAATATTCCGACGAGGTGTACTTCTGAATACACGAACGGCCTTGGAATCACACATATATATATATATATATATATATATAATATATATATATATATATATATACATATATATATATATATTATATAAAGGAGAACCCTACAACCATGGGTGGTTGGTTTGAATCACGTGCTCAGGACGGGAAACCATGACATGGAGAAGTAATGAAACGAGAGTGCTATGAAAGAGTGAACTTTGTTGTCACGAATGACGGTCATCCGAAACGAAAACCATTCCATCGCCAATGATGGACATCAAAATGACGATCGGAATCAAATCAGGTACGATCTCGATTCTAGAAAACTAAAATTCTCGCCCACTTCACTCACATCAGCAAAGCAGGGCTGTGGAGTCGGAGTCGGAAGTAAATTCATTGCTAGAGGAGTCGGAGTCGGTAAAAATGGACCGACTCCGACTCTTTTTTTTTATGATGTACTTTATACTGGTTCGGGTTAAAGCTCCTAATAGGAGCTTTAACCTCCTATCTTGCATTATAGTTATTTTATGATGATTCCCCTACATCATGATCTTTCTAGGAGCTTTTCCTGCATATCACTAATTACTGTTGATTTTCTTTTCAGAAATTTATATTTGAATACATTCTGTGTAAGCTAATTCTAAATTTTGGTTGTAAACATGTACCAACAAGTTTTGATTAGCTATATTTATTTGTGTAATGGAATTTTATTATTATTTTTTTTTTGTCATGCAGCTATTTAAGTTTTCACTTTGATCTTAGCAAATAAATTACATATATATATTATTTATATATATATATACTGTATATATATACTGTGTGTGTATATATATTATATATATATATATATATATATATATATATATATATATATATATATATATATATATATGCATATCAAGTTACAATAGTAGATTTTTACTTTCGTTAATGTAGACTGTAAGTAATGTTTTTGGTTTAATAATTTTTTTCCCTTAAATAAAAACGCCATAATGGCATAGCTACAACCATTAAGACTTAAATTTAGAGAAATTGAGCTTAAAAAGTAGCCTGATGATTCACTTGGTAGTGATGAAATGCCATTCTGGGTTAATATAATCAAAGTATATTTTATATTATTATTTAGAGGCAGGAGTCGGAGTCGGAGTCGGCCCTTCTAAAATTCTAGGAGTCGGAGTCGGAGGCTTGGTCTACCGACTCCACAGCCCTGCAGCAAAGTCCCCCCCCCCCACATACATCATATCATGAATAAATTTAGAACTTTCAAAATCAGTTCAGGATCACATCCGTAATATTTTCTTATTATAATTAGTATTCGCAAGCGTAAATTAGATAATAAAAAAGGTAACCCAATAGCAATGGTGAAGGCGTCTTCGCGTCATCAAATTGAATGGAGAAACAATGTTCACTGGGGTTACGATCCAATGTTCTTAAAGCTCAAGTACGAAAGTACATTTGAGGCTCTCCTTGGAAGAAGTTGCTAAACGACAAAAGTAAAAAACGCCACAAAACGCAGTTAAAGTTGTACAGAATTTGAAAGTGGAGTAACTTTTGAACTTTTGAAATTATTTCGTTGAAACCTCTTCAAAAGTTCAAAAGTTGGGGCACATTTCAAATTTGGTACAACTTTAACTGCGTTTTGTGGTGTTTTTTACTTTTGTCGCTTAGCCACTTCTTCCGAGGGCGGCCTCATTTAGAGACGCGTGTTTGGACATATTTCACCGTTGAATTATTATAGGCCTTAAATTACTCGTAAGCTTTGCGCTTCACCGTGACAAGTAAAGATTTCTTCAGTGTCAATCACACGACCCAACACGGAATCGAACGCCAATCAAATTTATGAGTGTCCAAACTGCGCAAAATTACTTAGTGAACTCTCTCATATACCATATTAGTCAATCTTCACACACACACACACACAGTGTTTGTGTCAGTTAATCATTCAGTTTAAAGTTGGACTTAACATAAATTCCCTTCAAATCCAATGTACATTCTAATATCGGTAACCATTACCTTGTAACAAAGTATCCTCTACCAAGAGAACGATCGAGTCTTCCTCGCACTCTTACAGACTATTTTCATACTCGCTCTTCTCTTAAAGTAACAATAGTAACGTCTTACTTTGTTATTTTTTTCCACTTTCAACTCTATTTTCTTGATACTATTTTTCATTTCTCTAAACTAAAATGTATTACTCTGAAATGTAATAAACATTAACTAAATAAAACAGCTGGGTTTTTTTGGGGGGTGGGGGGAGTCCGCCGGCTGTCAAACCGAAAAGATTCTTTACGTCTACCACTTGGTGATCTAATCTTTAAGTGTTCAATATCAGATTGCGATAGCTTTGATGGTTTTCCACGCCTACTCATATCATGTCTTCAAGTTATCATATCAAAATGTCATCATATTATTAGTACACCTCAATTATTTCTCATAAATTCGTTTACAAAACCTCCGTTTTTTTTTCATAAATTTCCCACTGACTGTAGCCACCTTTGTATGACATTACAGTATGCTTTACCCGATGCAAAGTAACGCACTTTGGACCCACATTTCATAGGTAGAGGTAGAAAAAAGTGTTTAAAATTCAGCAGCAACGAAATTGAACCTATTACATTATTTCACAGAGTAAAATATGGCTTTTATCAGCATTTAAAGATTTGCTTCTATGCTTTTCCCACAGAATACTGATGAACGCATTTAAAAAAAAACGCTCGATTGCGAACTTCGACACGCACTCAACAACAAAAAAAAACCGACAGACTTCGAATACGATTTCCTAAAATTTGACTGAGATATGTTAAGGCATAATTACATTCCCTTTGTCGAGACATTCCTTCGATGATATACGTATTTTGCATCTAATTTCAACAAATTAATTTTACTGATTCGAAACCAGGGGTCACCAACCTTTTTTTTTTGTTCACCGCCCACTTTTACGATTTTTTGAAAATTAAAAAAGCTTATCGCTCACCTTAGATCAAAAAGAATAAATCAACATACCCGATAAAATAAATAATGAAATAAATGTTTAACTACCTTTAATGTGAGCCCACTAGTGGGCGCTACCGCCCAGGTTGGTGACCCCTGTTCTAAACCATTCTATGTTGATTACATATCAATGATAAAGCGTTAGGTGCTCTGACTTTTGCACAGTAATATATATATGTGGGCGTGTGTGTGTGTGTGTGTCGTGGGGAATAACACGTACGATCAGCGTAGCTTTTGTATGAAGCAAAAATGCCCCCACAAGGATTCGAATCCGGAACTTCCAGCGTAGGAGTCGCGAGCGGTACCATCACGCTATGACGGGAGAAAAATTAACGCAACCTATCATAATTATATTTAAACGACTGAAGAAACGCTTAACGTTTTCACGTCCAGAGGAATTTTACGATGTTAACCTTCCCACACTCTAGGTAGTGGCAATATTTAACTCAAATATCTCTCGTATAGCACTCGGGTCACATAGATGAATGAGAAGCATGAGCACGCGTTTTTGTATGAAACAAAAAATGCCCTACCAAGAGGGTAGCGCTCGCGACTTCGTCAGGAGATCCCGCGTTCGAATCCTGGTGGGGGAACTTTTGTTTCAATTGCGTATATATATATATATATATATATATATATATATATATATATATATATATATATATATTTTTTATATATATATATATATATATATATATATATATATATATATATCGTTAATTAAGAGAGCAATTTTTTGCGTGTAAACAGTGAACTAGAACTGCAAAAGATTAAATCACGGTTTCAAATTGACTATAAACATTTTTAATAAAAATGTTTAGTTTCCAATTTGAAAACCGAAACAAGATAATATTTACAGTTAAAAATGTTGCAAACTTTTCACCCAGCGAGAATGAATTTCACAAGACGAACGAACGCGGGAACTCAAACTCCAGCTGAACAGTATCGGAAAGTCAGTCTGCAGCGAGGTGGTTTCACAACACACACACACACACACACACACACACAAAGCTGATTGGGAACAGTTCAAAATACAGACTGAGGAAGAATTCACCACATTAAACAGCACATCCATCATAAACATCAATACAACACTCAAGACATTTAATCAGAATCATCAATAATGCAAACAAATACATACCCAAGGGCAACATTACGAAATACAACCCAAATTATACTAGAGAAATAGCCCACCTCATAAGGCAACGTAACAACCTCAAACATAACACACAAACACCATAAAACAAGCAGATACAACAGCTCAACACAGAAATAAACAACGAACTCAAAGAAAAACAAACAAACATTTAGGGAATTCATAACACTAAACCACTCCACAGATACATCTAGGCTATACAAGACTATAAACAGCATTACCCATTCTAACAGCTGCATTCACACCTCACGCGGCTATCTGTCGCAGCCAAAATAATATCCCAACATACTGTACATACAAGCTAACATTCTAGTTAACCACTACGCAAAGATAAGTCACTTAAACAGAGACAACCAGAAACACGCACAGACAAACAGTCAGACACAAGAAAACCTACAGACTCGACACGACCATTACACCCTTCAATACAGACCAGACCACTAAGGTCATCAAAAACATTAAGAATTCGAAGGCTACTGGACCAGACAACATATCTAACATACATCTTAAACACTTGGGCCTACAAGGAATACTAGCTCTCACAAATATCAGCACATATTCATACCAACACTGTATTATTCCTGACATATGGAAATGTCGGGGGGTGGGGGGTAATTGAAGGATGTTATATTTCTCGGTCCACAAGGATTTCTCGGTATGTCGCTTCCTCGCACCAACAAGGAAGTTTATACCGTTTAATTAATTTATTCTGACTGCGAATTGTCGAAGGACAACAATTTATACCTTCTGTTGATGGCGTACTCTCTCTCTCATGGCCCGTTGAGAGAAGGGAATGCTTCTTCTTGGAAGGCTATAAAATGACGAATCACACTTTTGTCCTTCTTTATTTAACACAGAATATTAGAAATGAAATCCTTTACACAACACTTGGTTTAGAGAGAAGTTATTAACGAGCAAATGCTTACATCGAAAAGCTAAGGGGACCAGCCGAAACGGCCCACCCAAGGGCGGAACACTCACACCCACTCGAGGCCGAGGCGAGACTCTCACTCTCTCTCGAAGCTGAGGCATGATTCCCTCAAGGCGTGTTCATTTCCTCCTTGAGAAAACCCTGTGGTGCCACGTGTTACAGAAGACTATTAAACTTGCAAAATCTTACTCTAATAATGATATTAACAAGAGAATTGGTATAATTGGGTATTAGCAAAAGAATTTATACAATTGTAGTTTTACACTTAACTGTTTTATGTAATTTATAATAATTGAAAAGAACATTTACAATTTGGAAATCTCTGTTTAAAATTAGATGTGGCAGGACTGTTTTCGTTAGGCTTAAGAAAAAGGGCGCCAAGCTTTCCACTGGCAATGAGACACTTTATACAAAATTAAGAATGTAACGGAATCATATTTTAATTTAGATGAACAGAATAATATCTTTTAAAGGATTAATATGTTAATTTATACAAACAGAATGATAAATCTTTAAATTTTAACAAATTTATTTTCTCGTGGAAACACTTTCCCACAGAAACAAGGTAAAATTATTACACTACTCAAATCAAACAAAAATCTAACAGAACCAGCTTCCTATAGACCCATTACTTTACTACGCACACCTTCCAAAGTAACAGAAAGACTAATCTTACAAATCACCAACCCACACACTCCACTATCGTCTACTCAACATGGACTCAGACCTCACCACTCAACCACGACATTACTCACTAACCTCACGCAGCACATCATGGATGGCATCAACTACAGACGACCAGCTCAACGTACACTATTAGCAACAATAGATGTTAGTAAAGCATTTGATGCTATCCCACGCTTCCCTCTCAAACAAAATACTCAACACAAACATGCACAATAACACCAAAAGGTGGCTGAGCAACTATCTTTCAGGAAGATACTCACATGTTACATTCAATGGCAAGTCATCCAAAAACAAGTTTTTTCCGAACGGGGTCCCTCAAGGCTCTGTTCTCTCACCAACACTATTCAATTTATACATGCATGATATTCCAACATCCATAGATAACACGCTTACCTTATCATCATATGCAGATGACATCACTAACATCCACCCACAACAACATCGACACCGCTACAAATAACCTACAAACATACATAAACAGTATACAAGACTGGCTCACACACAATAGACTCAAAGTAGCGCCCACAAAATCAACCATCACCTTGCTTACAAGCAACTCAAAAGAACACCAGGTAATTCCACAGCTTACACTAAACACCACCAACATTCCACACACTCACAGGACCAAAATACTTGGGGTTACATACAACAAATCATTGTCTTTTGCAAACCACATTCAGGACATTAAAAACAAATGCACGTCAAGACTTAACACGCTTAAGGTACTAACAGGCACAAACTTTGGACACCAGCAGGAAACAACATCACTCATATACAAACAATATATTCGCTCAGTTATGGACTATGCTAGCCCATGCTGGGCACCCATTATCTTAAACACACACACAAACACCTTACAGACAATATAAAACAACGCACTTCGTATCATTACAGGATGCACTCAAACACCAATACAACACCTGCACACAGAAACAAAAATAGTGAAAGTTAGGGAACATTTAGACATGAGGGGAACACAATTCATGGCAGCAGCGACAACTAACCCACAACACTCTTGCCACTACATGTACAATCATGCACCGACATCTCGCACCATTACGGTAACACCAGACACACATTATAACCAAATACTCCATTCCATACCACGCCCCACAGACATCACACAGTACAGAAAACACACACACACACACACCTAACCCACAAAACACGACTCGGTCCAAATGCGGTCCTAGGTGCAAGGCCGCCACCCATTAACAGGTCATAGATCAATCAGCCTGAGCAGATCGGATCGAGTTAACTTAGCACGATTCCGATGTGGACATCACCCCAACTTACAGACATATAAACACAGACTAGACAACTCCACAGACACCTGCGACCTGTGCCAGGACACACCACAAACTATTGAACACATTATGACAGACTGTACCGCTCAAGCACAACAACGAACACAACACAACGAACACAACACAACACCACTAGTGCGCTGAATCTCTGGTCCACTCCGTAGAGGGCGATCGGTTACCTGCGTGCCGCCGGCTTGCTCGATCAAGGTGGGCTGATCGGCTAAACAACAACTTTTCAAAGGTTCCGCGCGATGATTCCTCATTTCACGAAGGTCAAGCTTGTCGCCCCTCCTCTCGAGTTGGCCTGGTGAAGTAGTGAGGTGGTTTCTTGTACTCTCCACCTCACATAGCCAGGTACGCCCGGCTCATCGGGGATTGTTCTGAGCTAGGCGTCTAATCTTCTTTTGAAGATGTCTACTGCAACACCACTCGTGTTCCTTCGGTCTTTGGGGCAGCTGATTAAACAGTTTTGGTCTTCTCACAATAAAACTATTTTCTTTCAGGGTTCAGGATGTTCCCTATCTCGCCTTTAATTTGAGAATACGACAGTCTTCCTTTTCTATTTTCCACCGTTGTTTGGGGAGTTATAGGGTTCAGAGTAAGATTAAGGACTAGTTTCTCAATTATTTTCCAAGTGTAAATTAATGGTGTATCTCTCTCTCCTTTCCAATGAATATAGGTTTAGTTCGTGTAACCTTTCCCAGTAATTTAGTTCTTTGCACCCATTGATCTTGGCTGTGAAGCTTCTCTGAATCCCTTCTAGCTGTCTAATATCTTCTTTTTTATATGGGCATGTTAGGACCGAGCAGTATTCCAATTTGGGTATGATCAGTGTTTTCAGTAGAGGAATCATTACATTCCTATCCCTTCGTTTAAAGGTTCTCAATATCTGACCCGTTATTCTCTTTGCTTTGTTTACTGCTATCTTATTTTGTGTTTCAAATTTCGCATCATCAATCATTACAACCCCTAAATCTTTTGCTCTAGAATTTCTCTGAATTTCCTGTTCATTTGGGGTATAATATTCTATGGATTTTAGGTCCTCTCTTTTTCCGTACCATAACAGCTTCATATTGTTGTCTTCCGTCCACTTGTAGATTCTGTTCATGTCGGTTTGTAGAGATCCTATATCTTCTGGGTTTCTTATTTTTCTACTGAGCTCTGTGTCATCAGCAAAGGATGTTACTGTGCTGTCTCTGGTAACATCATCATCTATGTCAGTTAACATGATTATGACGAGTAATGGAGCTAATACTGTTCCTTGTGGTACCGAGCTGAGGACCTCCGATTCTGATGGATACTCCTTGTACTGTAACGACTTGCCGCCGCTCACTAAGGAAATTGTATATCCATTTCCCTACTTTTCCTGTTATTCCCATATATTTCAGTTTATGTACAGGGTTTACATAAAGTCAGGATCTATTTTTGTGAAATAATTATTTTTTTCTGTTTTTCTTTTCAGAAGCCCTTAGAATGAATACAGAAGAGCGTGTGGCAATAGTAATTTGGCGAATCGAGGGAAAGAAATACAATGACATCAGAGAGAAGTTTAGAAGGAGATTTCATAAGCCGGGGCCAATAGACAAGACAATACGAAAATTGGTGAACAAATTTAAACGAACGGGATCTGTAAATGATGAAGCAAGATCAGGACGACCGTGTATGTCAGATCTTACCGTGAATGCAGTACGCGGAATTATCACTGAGGAGCCAAGTACGTCCGTTCGTGCTGCATCACACAGACTCGGCCTCCCGACGTCATTTGTGCACAAAATTCTGAAAGTTAATTTGCAGAAGAAAAGCTATCATTTGCAGGTTTTACATGATTTACATGAGGAAGATTTCCCTCGACGAAGTGCTGTGTGTGCTGATCTCGTAGAACAAATCTGGAGTGATAATTTAATGGACAACATTCTCTTTAGTGATGAAGCTACTTCCCATACGTGTGGAAAAGTAAATCGCCCTAACTGTCGAATTTGGGCAGATGAAAGACCGAATGATTTCTTCCAAAATTGGGAGAGAGACTCACCTAAAGTTAATGTCTGGATGGGTTTAACAAAATCTAAGGTTTATGGTCCTTTTTTCTTTGCTGAAGCTACAGTTACGGGGCTTATTTATCTGGACATGTTGCAGCAATTCCTTGAACCTCAGCTGATTGGGGATAGGATTGTTAGTACCGTCGTCTATCAACATGATGGTGCTCCTTGTCACTATGCCAAAATTGTTCAGGATTATCTAAATGGACGTTTTCCAAATCGCTGGATCGGACGCGGAAGCAACAGACCTTGGCAGGCGAGATCACCAGATTTAACCCCTTTAGATTTCTTTGCATGGGGCTTTATCAAATCGCACGTCTATAAGACGAAGATTACGAGTCTTGAAAACTTACGTACACGTATACGAACTGCTGCAGATAACATAACCCCGCAAATGCTCCAGAATGTGTTTAGAAATGCTGCGGAACGATTTGAGCTGTGCAGGATACTGATGGGCGTCACGTCGAATCCTACTCTTAATTATTTAATAAATGTTACCACTTTATCATTTTATGATTGAATTCCATATAATTTCCAAGTGCTTCACAAAAATAGATCCTGACTTTATGTACACCCTGTATTATGATTCTATGGTCACACTTGTCGAACGCTTTGGCAAAGTCTATGTATAGTACATCATAGTTTTCATTACTTTCAAGTGAATGAATAATGTTGTTGTAGTGTTCCATTAGCTGTGATAGGCATAATCTGCCTGACCGAAACCCATGTTGGTTATCATTTAATTTTTTCTGAGTTTCCAAAAAGTCAGATTTTCTGTTTAACCATTCTTTCAAATATTTTAGTGAGGAGATGTAAGCGACACTGGCCTATAGTTTTTGGCCTCGGATCGATCTCCTCCTTTATATATTGGGACTATGTTCGCGCTCTTCAGGATGCCCGGTATTTCTCCCGTGTTTAGTGATCGTCTCCATATCCAATATAGGGGCTCAGCGATTGCATTCTTGCAGTTTTTGATCAGTGTGGCATTCCATTTATCCGGTCCTGCCGCTGAGTGTTTTTAGTTTCCATATAGCTTATGTAATATCTCTCGTAAAGTCGAAGTCCGTTATACTTTCCCCTTGTAGTTGTTCTTGAAAGAAGATGATTCGTACTGAGCTCTTAATATTTCAGATACTTGTTATATATATATATATATATATATATATATATATATTAGTGATGCTCCGGCCGGAGGTCTCACTAAACTCCGGCGTGCCAAGTACACCAAACTCAATTCTGACAACTTTTAGTTTTAATTCTATAAAACTATAAAACCTCATTATTTCTGCACCTATCCGAATATTTCAGTTCTTAGATGACTGTAATAATAATTTATTTTATGATTGATCAGTGATTGTATTAATATTTCAGTTCTCAGTGACTGTAATAATAATTTATTTTATGAGTGATCAGTGATTGTATTAATAATCGATTTGATATAGGCTACTTTACTCAGCATTCAGCAAGACATAATAAGTTTCATAACCTGAGGATATTCTGTTCAATGGGAATTTTTAGGGAAATTAGCACACAGAGAGCATAGAAAGTCGACTTTTATTAAGTTTAAGTTATTAAAGACTTAATAATTTAAAATAGCAGGACTATAATATAATTTTACATACGTCAGTGATATGAGTGGTACCACCAGGTGAATTGCTCATTGTCTCACTAGTAATAATCTAAAGCATGGGTTCCCAAACTTTTACCACCAAGGACCCCTAAATATTAATATAGTTAATATAGTTATAGTTAATATAGTTCATATAGTTAATGTTACTATTTTTCCAAAAGCTTAGAGACCCCCTGGAAGCTTCCTAGACCTCTGGGGGTCTGTACAGACCACTTTGGGAATCCCTGATCTAAAGGATCGAATTGTTAGAGTTCATATTCTGCATGATTTCCTTCTTTCTGATCATAGACCATTAGAAATATTAATTAACGTTACCAATTTATGCGCAACACGACTTAACAAGAACTCAATAGGTAAGAATAATCGCGTCGATTGGTCCAATGTTACGATGCAGCAGAGAATAGAATACAAAGACAGAACAAGTCACCTCTTTAATAATTTGGAAATTTTGCACCCTGCCTGTAATAATCCTTGCTCAAATGATTCTCACTGTAAACTCATAGATAGGTATTATAGTAAGATAATATCCCTGTTAAGAGAAGCAGGAAGCCCCATGATTAAATCTTACAACGATCATACTAAGGTTATTCCTGGATGGAATGATTTTATTGCCCCCCTGAAGAGGGAATCGAAAGACGCCTATGATTTGTGGTGCTTTCATGGTAGACCCAGATTAGGACCAGTATACTTGAATATATGTAGAAGTCGGGGTCAGTATAAGGCGGCCATAAGCCTGTGAAGCTCGCATAAATAACGATAACAAATTCTGGAAATTTGTTAAGAATCAAACGGGTGTCAAAAATGTCCTCCCTCCGACAATTGCAATCGATGGGGTGTCGGGGGAGGATGAAATTGCAAAGCTGTGGAAAAACCACTATTCTAACATTCTTAATAGTGTGAGTAGGGATAATCTTAAGATAGATTGCAGCGAAACGATTATGGGAGGGACAAAGGAAAATACTTTGATATCATTTTCTGAAGTAGAGAGGTTAATTAAAGAGTTAAAGACTGGTTCTGCGTCAGGGGTAGATGACTTATCGAATGAGCACTTAAAATAAGAAAATGAGGTAGTATGTCTGCATATATCATTGCTCCTATCAGCCATGCTTGCTCATAGCTATATCCCTGTAGAGTTCATGAGGGTATATATCTTGCCCCTGGTCAAAAATAAGTACGGAGACATTCTGTCCAGCAATAATTACAGGCCTATTGCTGTCGCTTCCTGCTTCTCGATACTACTACAAAAACTCTTGTTACGCCGATTAAATGATTTCCTATGGACATCTCCTAATCAGTTTGGCTTTAAAAGGTCCCACTCAACTGACCTGTGTATCTATGTACTTAAAGAAACAATATCTAAATACATTGACAGTAATTCAACTATTTATAGCTGTTTCTTAGATATAAGTAAGGCATATATGATAGGGTGAACCACAATATTATTTGTAAAACTACAAGACAGGAAGGTTCCCATGTACATATGAAATTTATTGAAATTTTGGTATTCCCACCAATCTTTCACTGTTAGGTGGGGCAATGTACTATCCGAGTGTTTTGGCTCCTCTTGCGGGGTGAGACAAGGCTCCTTGCTCTCCCCTATGCTGTTTAATGTGTATATTGACGGATTAATTGCTTCACTTAATGAGGCAACAGCGGGATGTTGCATAGATAACACAAGGATAAATAACTTAACCTCTTGACGACTAAAGTTTTTGTAGGGTTAAGTTATAAATGCGTGTATTGGAAACGGTACATATTCGACCCAGTGGTCGAAAAGAGGTTAATTTATGCCGATGACATGGTGTTAATAAGTCCCTCTGTTAAAGGTCTGGATCGGCTACTAAAAGTCTGCGAAGTGTATTCGCACAAACATAATATTCTTTTTAACGTTACAAAAACTAAGGTTATGCAATTTCATCTTAAAAGCTGTAATCAGCCAGCTGATATAAGGTTTAAAATGAATGGTGAGGTAATTGAGGAAGTACAAGAGTTTAAGTGTTTGGGTCAAACTATTACCAGCTCCTTGAGTAATGACTCGGATATAAGAAAACAATCTCGAAGCCTGTGTGCTAAAGTGAATATGACCATAAGGAACTTTCGATTCTGTACAAGTGAAGCTAAAGACACTCTTTCGTACTTTCTGCAGTTATATATACGGACAGCAACTGTGAGTGAATTATAAAAAAGGTTCTGGCAGAACTCTAAATTTGCTGTACAACAGGCCTTTTAGACTCTTACATAAATTACCCCCGAGATGCTCAGCTTCGCAAATGTTTGCCACCCGCAATGTCCCGAGCTTCCCGGAGGTAACAAGAAGTGCTCAACAGTCTAATGAAAAGAATTAAAAAATCAACCAATCCGATCATCCAAGTTATCCATGAGTCCTGCCATTTATCCTCTAAGCTATGGACTACTTGATACGAAAACGTCTGTTTGTAGCTCCACTTAACTTCGACATTACAGTATTATTTCTAATCAATTGTACATATTTCTATCCTTAGTATATGAACTGTCATTGTATTAATAATATTTGTCATATGGACTATAGTCTGCCAATAAACCTTTTCATTTTCATTTCATTTTCATATAGTTTATATATATCAGGTCATCCCATAAGTAATGTCGTTTTTTACGATAGATTAAGTTTAAACTAGTCCTACTCGGTTTAAGCATAAATTTTCCGAAGGTTATATCTAAAAGGAAATCTATCGTGTTTCGCTACATACTTTACAGACCTTCACCAGTGAAGACCTGTGTTTTGCTTTATGTGAACCCCTCATAAACATGGCGGTATCAGAAGAGCATATCAGGCATATAATGCTTTACGAGTTCAAAAAAGGGAATAGTGCTACTGAAGCAACGCGAAACATTCAGGACGTTTATGGCAACGATATTCTGCATGTGAGGAAATGCCAAAGATGGTTTCAAAAGTTTAGGAATGGTGACTGCTGTTTGACAGATGCAGCATGCTCTGGGCGCCCTGCTGAGTTTGATGATGACATGCTGTTAGCCGCACTTAAAGAACTGTTCAAGAACTGTCGAAGAATTGGCCCAGAAACTCAATTCATCCCCGTCCACCATCCATCGACATTTGCAACAACTCGGGAAAGTACCTAAGTTAGGAAAATGGGTGCCATATGAATTGTCGGTCGACAATCTGAGGGTGCGGGTAAACATTAGCACAGCTCTTCATTCCCGTGAACTCCAAGATCCGTTTTTGCACCGTTTAGTGACTGGTGATGAAAAGTGGATACTGTACCAGAATGTTAAGCGCCGTCGACAGTGGGTTTGTACCGGAGAACCAGCGACACCACAGCCAAAACCAAATCTTCACCCTCGGAAGGTGTTGCTTAGTGTTTGGTGGGATAAAGGTGATTGAACACTGCACTAAAAGAAGAGAGACCACCTTTGGTTAATCGGAAAGGAATCGTGTTCCACCACGACAACGCACGTCATACCGCTCGGATCACTTCTGCAAAAATTGAGGAGCTTGGGTGGGAAAAACTTTCACATCCTCCAGACCTTGCGCCTTCAGATTATCATCTCTTCAGGAGTCCGCAAAACTATCTTGACGAGAAACAGTATACAGTACTTCTTTAGATGACCCGCACACCAGTCTTTGTACGTTTTTTGCCTCAAAACCGCCTGAATTTTATAAACGTGGCATTGAAAAGCTCGTAGGACGTTGGCAGTGTGCCATTGATTCCGATGGAAAATATTTACTAGATTAAAAAGTTTCAGTTGAGTTTTTTTTTGTCCTTCAAATTCCGATCTAAAAAACGACATTACTTATGGGATGACCCGATATATATATATAAAAGGCAGGATCGTCTTTCGTGTTACGGAACAGTGAAGCACCGCCACCGTATTAGGAATAACCGGAGCAAGTAGTATAATGTTCCGAGGAGGACCCTGCCCCGACAACCTATTCGGTCGCATGCAGCGTGCGTTTGAGTTTCTCGCACGCAAACTATTTATTTAACGCCCAACTGGCCCGTTCATCTCGTGTCCAAACACAATAACAACAACAACAACAATGAATAAAGGCACAACAAAAAATGTGGTCAATCACTCCTCATTCGCACGATCTCGCAAATCCGAATATTTTTCTTATTCATTTTCCTTTCCTTTCAAATACAGTATTATTAATAATAATAAAAATAATAGGAGAAAAAGGGTTCATGGGATTTACACACACACACACACACACACACACACACACACACACACACACACACATTACTGTTCAAAAGTATGGGGACACCAATGGTTTATAGGTATTTATAGCCATCATCGGTTGTATACATACATTCTGAATGAGGCAGAATATAAAACGCGTAAAAATATATTATTATTACTTTAATGAATAATTACACAGACAAAGATATATATGTCTATATTTATGCGTTCCCCTTTGCCCTTATAACAGCTCGGACTGAGTTAATAATGGTGTCGGTGTATTTCTTTACCAGTGATGGAGTGATGGAGGAATATTCATCCGAATATTTTGCCGGTCTTTCCACAGTTGTTCAATATTAGATGGCTTCAGTTTACGCTTCTCAACGTCTACATAGTCCTATACAGCCTCAGTTGGATTTATGTTGGGGTTTTGCGATGGTCATTCCCCATTTTTAACTTCGCTACACGTTCCCCTTCAAATACGTTTTTACAATCGACGTTGTCCGTTTGGAGTCGTTATCTTTTTGGAAGATGTTCCATTGGACTATTTGTTACCAATATATTTATTTTTTATAATTATAATTTTTATAATTATAATTTTAAGTTTCTCGATAGATAATTTTGGCAAATGCGCGAATGATTTATGATAAGATTTAGTTAAAATTAACATTTTAACTTTTTCCCGTTTTGGTTTGCTAAAGTGTATTTAGTTAGTTTTAAAAAGGGTTTCCAAAAAATAATCCGAATAACAAAGTTTATTTTCAACGTCACGAATCACGTTCGTCCAACAAGAATTCAGGGATGACAACTTGAAGAAAGCTTAGATTGTTTTCTATCTAAGTTTTGTTAATTCATCGAGGTCTCGGAAGAGACGAAACCGCTTGGAATAGTTCTTATTCATTTTTCCTCGCGATTTGTGCTTATGTATATATGTAAATTTTAACCAAGGATACAATTGGAAGTTACATTTTATTCTAATATGTCTCTCAAAAAAAAATTGTAAGGTTGTGTATAATTTTAAAATAAAACATTAAAAGGTGTTAGTAATATGTAGTACAAAGTGGGAAGAAGAAACCCATTTGGTGGGGGGGCTCCGTTTCTGTTATTTGCAAAGAACACTCGTGGTTCTTTGATTACTCATCTTTTCACTAATTTCTATGTCTATACCGTAGTACACCATCCTGCACGAGGAAAATTTCTTGGTTAAAACAATTAAATAGGTATATGTTAAACTATTTACGTACGATGCCAAATCGTTAATGTAACCATACTATAGTCAATCTATTCCGTAGCTGCGTTAAGTTTTTACCAGAATAAAGAGCATGGTTAGCGCGACTATAGTACAATTGGATTAATCAAGTAGCAAAATTAACCGTTGGGTATATTAGTGCGCAAATATTTCATTACTTTAACTACATATTTTTATCTATTTTCTTATTAAAAGGCGAATGAATGAATGCCTCGTCCGTGATGTTTTCATTGAACGAAATGCCATCTGAATCCCGACTACAAACCAATGAATAACATTTTTAAATTATCCAATTATCGACTTTTTCTCCCCACCAAAAACCCTCGCACATTTTCCGATCATTAAATTGGGGCAAACTGTTATAAACGAAGACTTTATTAATAACTATTTTAAACTTTATTTTAAAGGGGAAACTTGCCTAATTCCAAACAAACTTCGCTTTAATTATGGCTACGCGAGAAATAATGAGCGAACCTTTATACTGTACACACAAAATACTTTGTTTTCCGCGGTAAAAATGTGTTCTTTTATTTAGGGTGGAAAAATGCCAATATATACACATTCCAAAAACTTAGAAATTTGCTTCCTTTCCACTATCAAAAGGGAAAAAAATAAAACTTTAAAGGCACACGGAAAATATGTATAAAAACTGACTAAAAATTCTATCCACTGATTTCAAGAAATAACAAAAGAAAAGCTGAATCTGCACCAACAGAGAATATTTCAGATGAGCGTGCTAAAATACAATCAAGCGTGTGTGTGTGTGTGTGTGTGTGTGTGTGTGTGTGTACGCGCGCGCGCTTACAGTTAGCATATCAACAAATTCTCGAAGATCCGTGCACTCCAAGTTAGTCCAATAAAGAAAATGGTCACATCCCATGCTTACGCGTATCCACACGTAAAACATTAAACATTTAGAGCGAGGGTGTCAAACATAACGACTCGCAACAAATCCAATTCATACGTTCGAGAACACTCGCTAGTATCATTTCCCCTCAATGTGATTACCTTTTCATTCTTCGCCCAACAGTGAGGAATTAGCGAGTGAGAATCTTAAAGGAGGAAATCCTCAAATTGATCTATTCTCATTTCGGGACATTCTCATCCGTTCGGTTGTGTTGTGTTGTGTTGTGTTGTTGTATTAGTAAATATTAGCCAGTATCATTTGGCGCCTTTACCGCGAATGCGAATTACTATACTGTCCGCTTTTTGTTAGTTAACCAATTTTCGATTGGGATGAGCAGGTATTTGATTCGTTTTTATACATTTAACACTTTAATGCTTTTGGTCCAACATAAGTGGACAATTTTACTACTGCCACATTGTTAGATATTCATGTCTGACATCCGATTGATTGACTATTCTATTATATCGACGAGTACCTCTTGTCCACATATATAGACAAATTGCGCGCCAGTGAGACGATACGAGGCAGTATTTTTCCTCATTGGGGCTATCATACAGTTCCGAGAATGTACGTTGTCCACGTATGAGCCCTCTTAGGAAGAAGTGGCTAAGCGACAAAAGTAAAAAACGCCAGAAAACGCAGTTATTTGAAAGTGCCAAACTTTTGAAGATATTTCGTCGAAATATCTTAAAAAGTTCAAAAGTACGACTTTAACTGCGTTTTCTGTTTTCTAGCGTTTTTTTTTACTTTTGTCGCTTAACCACTTCTTCCTAGGAGGGCCTAGTACGTGGGCAGTTTGTAAAAATACTTGAAAAAAAAAATATATATATATATACTGTATATATAAAATGTAACTATAATTAGATAGGGAATTTTAAAATCATTTAATTTATATTAGTAATTTGCCAATTCAAAACTACGAAAATACCTGACTGAAGCACTAAACGGTTAAAGATTTTCTATGAAGCATCTCTGCCAATCTTTATGAAACTCCTCTTAAAAATTTAAATGGATGATGTTTAACCCAAATGTATAATCGAATCCCGATCTATTTCAACGAAACTCGCGTACATAAATAAGGGTTGTAACAAAATTCTTTACGGTTTTGGGGACTTTTCTGTAGTTTTGAATGATGATATTAATATAGCAATTTTGGCCAAGTTAAATTCGAACGATGGTCTGAAAACTCACCCGATTTAAATCTGTTAAAAAATCTCGGCGCAATTATTGTCAAACAAAGACCCGAAATAGCTCTCTGCAATATTTGAAACGGCCAAGACCGAAATTCGAGAGAAACATTGATCATTGCTCAAAGAGGCTTCGCAAAGCGTCGAGATTGACAAAAATTTCTTTAGTTAACTCGTGCGTTCCTTTCAAAATCGTGTTAAATTGGTGTTGGAAGTACGAGGAATGAATATTGGTCGTTATTGAGGTTTATCGCGTTTTTTAACCCATTAGTGCCCATTGGTAGAATTTCCTACCGACAAAACTGTTTGCAATTTACGAGTGATGCAATAATGACAAACAATTTCGTCGGTAGAAAATTCTACCAATGGCCACTAATGGGTTAAAATTGATCAAAGCGTCTCTTAATCCCCAAAACTGGGTAAGAAATTTTGTTACAGCCCTTACACCGTGTCTACAAAGATCATTTCAATAAAGCATTGTAACATCGCGACTTCGCAAAAGGGATTGAAGGGTGTTTAATTAATATAGGGCAGCAATTTCAAAGTAATTGCTCTATTACCTTTCTTAAAAATTGGAGGTGAAGTCTGTATACGGAATAACCCTTTTCCACAGCGACTTGTTAACCTTTTACCACCGGAAGGTACGAAATTGGTAACGTTTCAAATACACGCATTCATAAAAAATTCCGGCGGTAAAGGGTTAAGCATTTTTAACTAAATAAAGGATGGACTACTTCATATTTTGATTCATTTTTAATGTTTTCACTAAAACCGATCTTGCTCCGATGATCATCACACAGCCTATGGACACGTACAATTTCTTCCTTTATAGTTATATATCTATATATAATTTAGAGATGCACCCATACCAAAATTTCACCGATTCCCTATACCGATGCATCGGCCGATACCATTTCTTGTTTCTACAGATACTACAAATACATATTAACTAGTTACATAGACCTAAGTCCAGTAAACATGGCACTTGTTATTTTTTGAAGATAAATTTTTGCAACACTAGAAATAGAATAAAAAACTATAGTATCGTTGCCTTTATTCAAATGTTGACATGCAAACTGATGTTCCACGTAAAACTCTGTAAAAATAAAAAATAAAATTAATCGCTAACAGATGAAATAAAATTTATTATTATTATTATACAGGGTGCTCCAAAACTCCATATTTTACTGAAATAATTATATGTTTTATTTTCTACAGGCCGTAGATGATGATGATGGATGTACAAGAACGTGTGATGGTAGTAACTACGTATCTAAGTGAAGAAGTGCAAAGAAATTCGAGAAAATTCGTAAGATGATTTCACAAAGCAGGACCTACAGACAAAGCAATTCGCGAGTTGGTCAATAAATTTAAAAGAACAGGATTTGTTCATGATGAGGCAAGATCTGGACGTCCAGGTACCTCAAGAAAATATCGAATTGGTAAGAGATGTATTTGAAACAAATCCTACAATGTCAACTCGCGCAGCATCACGTAGACTGAGCGTACCAAAACCGACTGTTCTAAAGATTTTAAAATTAACATTAAAAAAGGAAAGTTACCATATCCAAGTGCTACACGAGTTACACGAGGATTATTATCCAAGAGCCGCCGCCATGTGCGCAGAATTGATTGAAAAAATTCATACCGAAACTTATTAAACCACATTCTCTTCAGTCATGAGGCGACATTCCACACATATGCGGAAAGGTTAATCGACATAATTGTCGCATCTGGGCTAGTGAAAAACCAACCAAGTTCTGAATGAGAGAGAGAGAGAGAGAGAGAGAGAGAGAGAGAGAGAGAGAGAGAGAGAGAGAGAGAGAGAGAGAGAGAGAGAGAGTTACAAGGAAAAGAAGTACCTCAAAAGGCCTTGCGGCCCATACCGAGGAGGTACCAATGGCAACGGGTGCCAGGGAAAATTTTGTAAAAGTTTATTTTTCTTTCAACTATCCTAGCAGTAGTAGAAAACTGGATAGAAAAGTAGAAGGCTCTCTCCCTACCCTCCGCTCCCTCCCTGCCAGAGGCAGGTACGGAAAAAGGTTGAAGAAAATACCTTGACCCTGGAAAAGTAGCCAAGGAAATTTTACAGGAAAGTGGAGAACATATAAATAGCTCTATATTTAGCTTGCTCACAGAGAGACCGTGCAAGCGATCTCCTGCAGAGTTTTCTTATGTTTTAGTCTTAAACTATGAGAGTATTCAGTACTTTGTCTAGCCTATTTTTAAACACATTTACACTTTGACTGGAAACAACCTCTGAGGGAAGTTGGTTCCAGATATTAACTATTTTATAGGAAAAGAAATTTCCGCAGACTGAGGTCCTAAATGTCTTTACACACTCAAATAGTGTGCAAGATTTCGTCTACCCTTTTCTTGAACTGATCCACAGAGGAACTGTTCACAACTTCCGAAGGTAACCTGTTCCATGTGTCACAGATCTTATACGTAAAGTAATTCCCACACCCACTAGTCCTAAACCGTTTCAAATCAAACTTCCAACCATTGTTGCGAGTTGGGTTATCATTTAAACTAAACATACTTCTAAAATCGACATCGTTGAACCCGCGTAAGAGCTTGAAAACCTCGATCAGTTGACCGCGCAGCCTCCGAGTTTCAAGCGAAAACAAGTTCAGGGCGCGTAACCGTCGATTGTAGCCCATATGCCTAACGGAAGGGATTAACTTTGTGGCCCTCGCCTGCACTCGCTCCAGCCTCTCAATATCTTTCCTGAGGGTGGGCGACCAGAACTGCACAGCATACTCCAGGTGCGGCCGAACAAGGGAATTGTACAGTGAGAGCACAATCTCCTTGTTCCGAAACTGAAATTGCCTCCTGATATAACCCAATAGTTTCTGGTCTTTCTTTTCCACCTCTACACACTGTTTCGTAAACTTAAGATCGCTGCTAATTAGCACACCCAAGTCCTTTTCTAAATCAGTCACCTCGATATTACTACCCAACATCGAGTAGTCCGACTTGGGATTGGCGTAGCCAATGTGCATCACTTTGCATTTACCCAAGTTAAACGGCATTTGCCATTTTTCGGACCACTCTCCTATCCTACCTAGGTCCGCACGCAGTTCCTCGATCGCTTCGGGCGTCCCAACATTAGCCCCAAGCTTGGTGTCATCAGCGAATTTGGCGATCCGACTGACGATGCCACCGTCGATATCATTTATGTAAATGATAAACAACAGCGGCCCCAAAACGGAACCCTGAGGAACCCCACTAGTGACCGAGGCCCAACCCGAACTAGCCCCTTTAATTACAACCCTCTGCCGCCTATTCCTCAGCCAGTTTTCAATCCACCTACCTATTTCCCCACCGATACCCAGCGCGCGCACTTTCGCCATTAGCCGGCGGTGAGGTACCTTATCAAAGGCTTTCTGAAAGTCGAGATAAAGTATATCAATCGCCCTACTCTTATCGTACTCACTCAACATGACGTGGAAAAACTCGAGCAAGTTGGTGAGACACGACCTATGCCGTCTAAACCCATGTTGGGAGTCCCCAAGCAGCTTGTAGGAATCCAAATGGTCAACGATCCTATCAGCTATTATCGCTTCTAATAATTTACCTACAACTGAAGTGAGACTAATGGGACGATAGTTCCCTGGACTTTCGTGATCCCCTTTCTTAAAGATAGGGGTCACGTTGGCTTCCCTCCAGTCACCAGGCACCTGGCCCATCTCCAACGATTTGTTGAAGACTGTAGCCAGGTGGGGAGCCACCTGGTCGCGCACTTCTCGCAACACTCTGGGGAGAAACTGGTCTGGCCCAGGAGCCTTAAACGCGCTCAGTTTGTCTATTCTATCGGCAACGACTGTCGCGGTACATCTAACACTATCCAGGCCAGCACTTTCGTGCCTCACGCCTGGCTCGGGGATGACGCGGGTATCCTCCCTGGTGAACACTCCCGCAAAGTACTCATTAAGCACATTAGCGATGTCCGCGTCGGAGGTCCGCAGAACACCGCCTCCATCATGCTTCTAATGGGCTTTCTACTATTAACATAACTGAAGAATTCCTTAGGGTTCCCCTTGCAGAGGCTTGCCACCCGTAGTTCTTCGTTACGTTTCGCTAGCCTAACCTTCGCCTTCACTTCCCTACACAGTCGGACATACGCTTCAGTGTTCACAGAGAGAGAGAGAGTTACAAGGAGTTACAAGGAAAAGAAGTACCTCAAAAGGCCTTGCGGCCCATACCGAGGAGGTACCAATGGCAGCGGGTGCCACGGAAAATTTTCTACACACTCAAATAGTGTGCAAAATTTGGTCTAACCTTTTCTTGAACTGATCCACAGAGGAACTGTTCACAACTTCCGAAGGTAACCTGTTCCATGTGTCACAGATCTTATACGTAAAGTAATTCCCACACACACTAGTCCTAAACCGTTTCAAATCCAACTTCCAACCATTGTTGCGAGTTGGGTTATCATTTAAACTAAACATACTTCTAAAATCGACATCGTTGAACCCGCGTAAGAGCTTGAAAACCTCGATCAGTTGACCGCGCAGCCTCCGAGTTTCAAGCGAAAACAAGTTCAGGGCGCGTAACCGTCGATTGTAGCCCATATGCCTAACGGAAGGGATTAACTTTGTGGCCCTCGCCTGCACTCGCTCCAGCCTCTCAATATCTTTCCTGAGGGTGGGCGACCAGAACTGCACAGCATACTCCAGGTGCGGCCGAACAAGGGAATTGTACAGTGAGAGCACAATCTCCTTGTTCCGAAACTGAAATTGCCTCCTGATATAACCCAATAGTTTCTGGGCTTTCTTTTCCACCTCTACACACTGTTTCGTAAACTTAAGGTCGCTGCTAATTAGCACACCCAAGTCCTTTTCTAAATCAGTCACCTCGATATTACTACCCAACATCGAGTAGTCCGATTTGGGATTGGCGTAGCCAATGTGCATCACTTTGCATTTACCCAAGTTAAACGGCATTTGCCATTTTTCGGACCACTCTCCTATCCTACCTAGGTCCGCACGCAGTTCCTCGATCGCTTCGGGCGTCCCAACATTGGCCCCAAGCTTGGTGTCATCAGCGAATTTGGCGATCCGACTGACGATGCCACCGTCGATATCATTTATGTAAATGATAAACAACAGTGGCCCCAAAACGGAACCCTGAGGAACCCCACTAGTGACCGAAGCCCAACCCGATCTAGCCCCTTTAATTACCACCCTCTGCCGAGAGAGAGAGAGAGAGAGAGAGAGAGAGAGAGAGAGAGAGAGAGAGAGAGAGAGAGAGAGAGAGAGAGAGAGAGAGAGAGAGAATTCTCCTAAAGTTAATGTCTAGTTAATGTCTAGTTGGGTATGACAAAATCGAAGATTTACGAACCTTTTTTTTCTTTGCAGAAGCTACGGTAACAGGGCCAATTTATCTTAACGCGCTTCAACAGCTTCTTGAACCCCAGCTTCGTTCAGATGGTATTCTCGACACTGTTGTCTTTCAACAAGATGGAGCTCCATGTCACTATGCAAACATCGTTCGGGCGTACCTTGATGAGCTCTTTCCAAACCGATGGATTGGACGTGGTGGAAACGGGTCTTGGGCAGCACGATCTCCGGATTTAACACCATTAGACTTTTTTGAGTGGGGCTTTATAAAGTCTGAAGTTTACAAAACAAGAGTTACAGACCCGCAGGATCTGCGAACCCGCATTACGCGGCAGTCGCTAAAATAGCCCCAGAGATGAGTGAGAATGCGTTCCGCAATGCGCTGGACAGATTTAAGATACGCAGACACACTGATGGTGCTCACGTCGAATCTTAGACCTAAGCTTCATAAATAAATATCTAATTACGTTACTACATTTTTATCCTAAAATACTATTATTTCGACAAAATAGATAGGGACTTTTGGACCACCCTGTATATTCTCTTAAAGGGAAACTTGTAAGCTAATGTTTAGTATAAATACTCAAAATCAAATTGTTTTATTGTAATATTTACTTTTAGTAACAGAAATTTTATTATTCTTATAAATAAGAAGTTGTGACGCGAAGAGAGAAGAATTCATAAAAGCGAAATTGGAACATCAAACGAAGGTAAGAAACTAAAAGACAAGTAAATAAAGAGAGAAAAAAAAAAAAACTGAAAACGGAGAATGACTTTTGGCGTGTTTGCACAAAGTTTTTATTAATAAAAAGGGAACTTAAATTATTGGTTTCAACTCGCAGTCAACTTCCGTTTTATACTGTGTGTGTGTGTGTGTGTGTGTGTGTGTGTGTATTTCCTGAAGGGCTGACTGAAGCGGATTTGTTAATTTCATAAATAGTTCTGAGTGTTGACAACATTAAGTAAACAGAAGAGATGTAATAGTTACATGAAACGGATAAAGGAAGGGTCTTTTAAGAAACATTGAATCCGATCATCGTCTTCCTCCAATCCAACAAGAGTTACACGCTTATCTGTCTATCCTAAATTTGATACACAAACAAAAACACTCTTTGGACATCTGACAAACGCAACAGATACTGAATACTAACGTTTTACGCCTTGATGTTGGCAAACGTTTCAAACATCATAGCTTCTCCCTCTTCAGCTACACCGAGGCCCCAATTAAAGTGCGTAAGAGGAGAAAATTGCATAAACATTGTCTATCTAGACACGCGTGTGTTTAGGACATGAACGCGCATATCTGTTGTTCCCTCGAATAACTGATAGGAATAAAATCTGTTGCGGAGAACAGTTCTCCCGAAAGTTTTCATATAAATGGAAATCCCCTCTCACTGACGAGATTTTATTTCAGTCTTGCGCGCTTTTAATTACCCCCCCGACACACACACACACACACACACACACACACACACACACATACAGCCGGAATCATTGCTTCCGACTCGCAAATGAAAGTCCATTTTTAAAGTATTGACATATACTTGGTCAAAGGAGGGAAAGGTAAACCCTTATCCCCTCCCCCTTTATTTACAATTATTTTATGAAATGAATTCCCTCTGGAAGAAAGAAGAAGACAGTTCAATCAATTTATCGTCTAGGTTTCCTGCAAATTCGGCAGACTCTACCACCCTCTCATGGAATGGATAAAGCAGGGCTCGAAATAAACTTTCTCCCTTACCCGTCAACCGGGCGGGTACTCAAGTAAAATCTACCCACCTGGAAAAAAAATTCACACGCCCGAAATTTATAAAACATTCCACTAATATTTTTATAAGTATGGTACCCGATAGGCTACTGTTAAAAAGGCAGAATTTTTGTTGTTGTCGTTGTTCTATCAGGCCACAATGAGTAATTAAAAAAATTAATGTATGAAATTCTCATTTTTAATTAAGAATGATTCTTAATTAAAAATGAGAATTACATACAGGGTGTACATAAAGTCAGGATCTATTTTTGTGAAATAATTATTTTTTCTATTTTTCTTTTCAGAAGCCCTTAGAATGAATACAGAAGAGCGTGTGGCAATAGTAATTTGGCGAATCGAGGGAAAGAAATACAATGACATCAGAGAGAAGTTTAGAAGGAGATTTCATAAGCCGGGGCCAATAGACAAGACAATACGAAAATTGGTGAACAAATTTAAACGAACGGGATCTGTAAATGATGAAGCAAGATCAGGACGACCATGTATGTCAGATCTTACCGTGAATGCAGTACGCGGAATTATCACTGAGGAGCCACGTACGTCCGTTCGTGCTGCATCACACAGACTCGGCCTCCCGACGTCATGTGCACAAAATTCTGAAAGTTAATTTGCGGAAGAAAAGCTATCATTTGCAGGTTTTACATGATTTACATGAGGAAGATTTCCCTCGACGAAGTGCTGTGTGTGCTGATCTCGTAGAACAAATCTGGAGTGATAATTTAATGGACAACATTCTCTTTAGTGATGAAGCCACTTTCCATACGTGTGGAAAAGTAAATCGCCATAACTGTCGAATTTGGCCAGATGAAAGACCGAATGATTTCGTCCAAAATTGGGAGAGAGACTCGCCTAAAGTTAATGTCTGGATGGGTTTAACAAAATCTAAGGTTTATGGTCCTTTTTTCTTTGCTGAAGCTACAGTTACGGGGCTTATTTATATGGACATGTTGCAGCAATTCCTTGAACCTCAGCTGATTGGGGATAGGATTGTTAGTACCGTCGTCTATCAACATGATGGTGCTCCTTGTCACTATGCCAAAATTGTTCAGGATTATCTAAATGGACGTTTTCCAAATCGCTGGATCGGACGCGGAAGCAACAGACCTTGGCCAGCGAGATCACCAGATTTAACCTCTTTAGATTTCTTTGCATGGGGCTTTATCAAATCGCACGTCTATCGGACGAAGATTACGAGTCTTGAAAACTTACGTACACGTATACGAACTGCTGCAGATAACATAACCCCGCAAATGCTCCAGAATGTGTTTAGAAATGCTGCGGAACGATTTGAGCTGTGTAGGGATACTGATGGGCGTCACGTCGAATCCTACTCTTAATTATTTAATAAATGTTACCACTTTATCATTTTATGATTGAATTCCATATAATTTCCAAGTGCTTCACAAAAATAGATCCTGACTTTATGTACACCCTGTATATTAATTTTTTATGATGTACTGTAGTGTAGTTTTTAATCAGTCTTTCAAAATCTACCCGCCAACCGGGCGTATAACTTTGAATTTATACCGGTCCGACCCGAAATCTACCCGCCATTGGCGTGTGGGCGGGTGTTAATTTCGAGCAGTCCTGATAAAGTATCCACCTCTTACCAAGCCTTCCCTCGTCACGTGTGAAATAGGTCAGGAGCTGTTTTTGCAGTTGGACTATGTGCTGGATTATCATTAATTAAGGGAAAGAGGGCCGGTGGCAATTTTTTTCTTTTAATCAAATACAAGAACCATGTTGGAACGACATCAATGTCCCCTTCTCTATTTGTTACCTTGATCTTTGGTGCAAGAACACGTCTTACTCGCAACACTCGTCTTGTGATGATCCATACGTGCGTGTTTGTGTGTGTGTGTGTGTGTGTGAAATTTCATCAATTTATGTGGTCATTAAAAATTATGACTGTACCTCCATTTGACCTTTGTCCTCTGTCTGAGGTCTTAATCTTGGATACAGGGGACTGAGTCTTGCTCAAAACACATCGTCTTATGATCATCCGCGTATGTGTAAAGTTTATCAACTTATGCAGTGGACCTCCATTTGACCTTTGACCTCTATCCGTAACCTTGACCTTTGTTACAGAGACCCGAATCTCGCGATGATCCCCGCGTGTGTGAAGTTTCATCAAATTATGCAGAGCGGTTCAAAAGTTATGGCATGGACTTCTATTTGACCTTTCATGCAGGGACCCGATTCTTGCTCACGACACATCGTCCATTCATGATCCGTGTGTGTGAAGTTTTATCAATTTATGCTGAGCGGTTCAAAAGTTGTAGCACGGACACGAGCGCAATCCAGTATAGACCCTCCAAGTTTTTTTTGGTCAGGGAAATAAAAAGGTTGAGAAACCGCTGTAGGGCCACGTATAACTAATTAATATAAAATGTTTCATAATTTTTACTTTCTTCGTTTATATAACATTTAGCAATTATTTTGTTGGCTATATACTTATCTATATATTTCATTTAAAATATTAAAAGTGAAAAAATTTATTAAGCCTATGTTGTACCACGTACGTCTAAGTTTAATTCGAAAAAGTCTTTTTTATTTATTTAAACTATACATACATACATACTCTTCTCATTTTACATCATATAAAAAGTAACGTTTTTGAAACCATTTATTTATTTTCCATGTTGACAAATTTTCTATTGAACAGAGATAGAAAAAAAGACGGTTTACTAATACAAAATGAAGAAACCGGTTTTTTGACCTATATAGTTATATATACCTGATCTAAGGTGGAGCAACAAGCTTGACCATTGTCAGAATGAACAATGCGGGCCAGGGATGTTTTTTTTTTAATAAAAAAAAATCAAATTTATTTGGTTTATAGTGAACCGCTCTACCAAATATAGCGTTCACTTATTTATTTTACTTTATTTACTTATTTATTCTCTATCGGCTCTTTATTTCATTTATCGTTTGCTTTCTCTACACTCTTTTTTCACCATACCGTATAAATTCCATGGTAGCCACGCCGAGCCAAGACTATGAAAGTCCGTTACAAAACAAAGGGGGAGTTTATTAACACTCTTTTAACACTTTTTATTATTTATTTAACTCCGAAAATGGTTTAAGTAATTTAGGGGGGTGCGAGTACGGAATTTTACGATAACATATTACGTCGGAGAGGAACACAAACAATTAATTACATTTTACGTTACATGACGCTAACCTCACGCTTAACGCGTTGCCTAGAAGACTAAAGACTCCTTTCCGTGGGTAGTCCGCTCTCTGGGCCTCTGTTCAGGACTGCCAACTCTACCCATTTTAAACAATTTAAATCTAAGAACCATACTTTTTCGTAATTTCATAATTATTAGTAAATGATTTACATTAAACATTATCTTAATTAACAAAAATTAATATTCTTAACTAGGCATTACTACAGATTTAAATCAGATTTACTCGATTTTTTTTTCTCCATGTTCGAGATACACAAAAAGAACGAGTCAAAAAAGATCCTTTTCATTCGTATAAGTTAGTGTAGCATTAATAACACGAATTAATAACACTGGCCAACAAAATGAAACTTTTTTTTCTCATCACAAACATGATCACACTTTTCTTAATGCATTTGTCGCGCTGATTCCGAATCTGGTTTTATGTTTTTTCTAACACGTATAGTTATATAGATACACTGGTTTTGATATTTTTAAGTTTTTGATATTGCTATAAGAAAATTTATGGATGTATAGATCACACTTAGGAATGCTAAACAACAAATACATCATATAACTTATTCAATGTACTTATAAATAAAGAATATATACATTTTATTAAAAGCGCTGTGAGTGTGATTTCCTTTTGTAAATTTGGCCTGGATTGTCACGATACAGCATCCAACAATGGTCCGCCATCATGCTTTCATTCCAATATTCTTGGTAGCGATCATCTGAATATCTTGATGGAAGCGCTCTCCTTGCTCGTCACTTCACTGCACCAAGGTTTTCAGGAAAGAAATCTAAGTGGGAATGCAGGAAGTGAATTTTTAACGACATTCGACACTCCATTTCTTTGAAGGCATCAAGGAGGTTCTTGACTCCATCCTCATACGCAGGTGACTTGTTGCTTCCAAGAAAGTTTTCACATATCCATTTGAACGCCAGCCAAGCCTTCAATTCCAGCGGACTTAGGACTTAGGACTTAGGACTTAGGACTTAGGACTTAGGACTTAGGACTTAGGACTTAGGACTTAGGACTTAGGACTTAGGACTTTTTCAAATTCAGTGTCATTCAAAGCCTCCCTTATTTGTGGCCCAACAAAAATTCCTTCCTTCAATTTTATTGCAGTAACCTTCGGAAATTTCCTTGAAAGGTATTGGAACCCTTCAGAATTGACTTTACCCATTGCTTTAACAAAATTCTTCATTAAACCAAGTTTAATGTGAAGAGGTGGCAGATAGATCTTTTGGGGATCCACTAAAGGGACAGACTGGACATTGCTTATCCCTGGGACATATGTATACCTAAGTGGCCAGTCACTTTTGGTGTAATGTTCTATAGTGGCGCGACTGTCCCACAGGCAAAGGAAACAAAATTTTGTGAATCCTGACTGCATACCCATAAGCATTCCTATAACTTTTAGATCTCCACAAACATTCCATTGATGACTGTCGTATTTGATTGCGTTAAATAGTATATCCATATTGTCATATGTCTCTTTTAGATGGACGGAATGGGCAATGGGGATGGATGGCATTATATTACCATTATGCAAAAGAACTGCTTTCAGGCTTCTCTGCGACGAATCAATAAAGAGGCGCCACTCAGATGCCACATACGTCTGAGATATGGCTGTAAATAGTCCATTGATGTCATGGCAATAACAGAGAGGACCGTCTACTGAAAAGAATGCTGTTAATTCAAAATTCCGCTTTCGGTAGTAACTAATACGAACATTGTTCTCAAGTAAATTGTTCTCCTTTAGTCTTGAGGCGAGAAGCTCTGATTTCTCTTTAGACAGCGATAAGTCTAACAAGATCATTCAACTGTCCTTGGGTTAACTTTTTAGGCTCTGAATGTCTACCTTCAAAAGTGTACTCTGGTTCTGTAGATGGTCGGGAAACGCCAGTTGCACCTTCATCACTTTCCATGTCATCTATGATAGAATCTAGCCTATCACTTGGGGGAATTGGAATGGGCAATGTTTCATCATGTTTTACTGGTCTACGTGCTGAATCCAAGTTTGGATATACAATCTGGTGTTTGTTCTTGGCAGAAAACCCCATTAAGTTCACACTACAAAAATAACAGTCTTCATGATGATCTCTCGGCTCCCTCCATATCATGGGTATGGCAAATGGCATTGAAGCTTTCTTTTTGTTAAGCCAATCACGTAATCCATTTGAACAGCCAGAACAGATTTGATGTGGCGCCCATGGTTTATCTTGGTCACCTAGATGGCAACCAAAGTATAGCTTGTATATTTTCTTAATGTCGGTTGTAATACTTCGTCGCTGTGTTTTAGTTGTCAACTGGCCGCATACGAAACAGAACTTGTCGGGGTCATTCTTACATTGTCGAGGCATGTTGACTGACTTGAGCAAACTATAAATTCAAAAAAATGTACACCAACTTGACACAACAAGTTCTTGGACTGGACTGATCTTTTGACACACAAAGCACGGCGTTGTTGCCTGAATCACAATGCTGCTAGACGTAAAAGCTCACACCTGAAATACATAAGATGTATAATTAAGATAATTGAAATAAATAAGATGAATAAACTAAAAAAACACAATAAAATAAACACAATCAAATGTTGAAATATTGGTATTTTGCCTATTTAAAATGGTTAAATCTGTGTAGTTATATATATGCCTTCATCTTGAAAACTATACGTGCTAGAAAGAATCTGAATGCAGTTTTGGAATCAGCGTGAAAAATGCTATCCAGCCACGACAAATTTTATTCTGATGAAAAATCTTTGTTGACCAGTGTAATCGAAGCAAACTATCGTATTAGCTATTTAAACAGCTAAGTCGTCTTCGAGGTTGGATAAGAAATTGCGCCTTTGCAATAGGCGGAAGGTGCCAATTTGTGAATATATCTAAGATTTATTCTAGGCCTAGAGTACAATAGCTGTTGCAATGAGCACCGTGCGAGTACGAGTAAACCAAGGGCAACACTCGGGTTAGGCTAACAGTTAAAAAAGGATTCTTACTATATTACGATAATAAAAAATTTATATATATAGAATGATAAAGATGTTATACCTCCGTTTTCCTTTTATTTTTATAATATAGATCCAATTTCTAATTAGGATCAAATGGCAATATCTTAAAAAAAAAAAAATCTATTTTTTTTATACATTTAATATAAATATAAATTGTATAAAATCAATTTATTTAATTTGAGCCGCAAAAGCCGCAAAATTAGTATTCCTTTTGAAAACTTTCAATCAGCATTAGGGCTCGAGAGCTATACTTTTCATTCATAATTTAGAAATATACAGGGTCCCAAAAAAATGTACACACACTTTAACAGCTGATAGCTCAATTGATGTTTCTTTCTTTCCAAGTTAAACCCATTAGAATTAATAATGGCAGTCAGACTAAGCTTTGAACAAAGGAAATTCATTCTAAAATGCTACTGGAAGTGTGAAAACGCAGTTGAAGTGCAAAGACAGTTTAGGAGGGAGTTTCAAACAGATCCACCAACGCGACTTACCATCACTCGAATTAGAGATAAGTTTGAAGCCGATGGAACTGTTCAGAATGTCCACAAGAAGCGTTCCGGAAGACCACGGACATCGACAAGCCCCACAAAGCAAGAAAGAGTACTGGAAACGTATCACCAAAGTCCAAGAAAATCTGTGCGGCAAGCGAGTCGTGAGGTAGGAATTTCAGAATCGTCTGTCCAACGCATTTTGAAGCGCTGTCAATGGAAAAGTTACATTCCAAGATTAGTCCATGCTATTAATGAAGATGATCCGGACCGAAGAGTGGAGTATTGCGAGTGGTACTTGGCACGATGTGGATGTGGATGTGGATTGGACGAAGGGGTGTTTAGAATACCCTCCGCGTTCACCAGACCTCACACCACTAGACTTTTTTTTTATGGGGATACTTAAAAGACAAAGTCTACGCTATAAAACCTGCAACAGTCGCTGAATTGAGAGCAGCCATTGAACGAGAATGCACACAAATACCAAACGAAATGTTTCATGATGTTTGCGATTCCATTGCTTCGCGTTATCAGCAGTGCCTGGACCAGAACGGACGTCAGTTTGAAAACAGGCGTTGACAAAACAATTAAATAATGTCTGTAGATTCTATTACATTTTGAAAATGAAATGTATTTTAATACACTGCCTTTATAAGTATTTAAAGTGTGTATACATTTTTTTGGGACGCCCTGTATATATATATATATACCGTATATATATTTTAAGTTTTAACTCCATAATCCTTCGCTTTGGGTCAGCAAATTAAACTATCATGACTGGATGACCTTAAATGTTTTCTAGAAATGAAATATTTGTTTTATATCAAATCGGTGGAATAAAAATTGAAATTAATTATTGATGCTTTATAGAAATAATAAATATGTTCTACGAACGTTTATTCAATTTAGGCCAGTGGCTAATAGGATTTTAATTAATATTTAAAAAAAAAAGGTTAACACCGATATCTTAATTTGTCACAATAATCAATCAATACAGCTGTAAGTAAATTCTATAACCTCGTTTTATTGAAAAATAAACAGCGAAGTTCATTACCATTCTTTATGTATTACCTATACTGTAGTGATTAATTAGTAGTTTTCGCGTTTTATCATTTTTTTATTTTTATTCATATACCGATTTAAATCAACCAACTCTGATGCGGACGGAAGCAAAACCAAGCAAGCTTAACGAAGGGATATATATATATATATATATATATATATATATAATATATATGGGAATGAACTCAGAATGGTTATGTGCCTTGAAAAGTGGACGCTCAATTCTGCCAGTTGAGGTTTAAGTTTTGGTTAAAAATATAATAGTTACCCCTTTTTCTTTGATTTATTCAATCCGACGTGAATGCAACGAGTCTTTTACTTATATTGAGGTTCTAAATGTAGTGGGGCTAGGCTGCTTGAAACCCTAGATCCATGTCCCAAAGCTGGATCCTGTCTGCTTTGCAGATAGCTGGTGAGGGAAGCTACATTTATGGGACCTCTCTGCGAGAGACCGGTTGCCCACGTCGGGCTTGCATCATGAAAAAGAAAAACTATGGTATTTGTCATTTACCATTATTTATTCGGACTATAGTGGATTTAATTATCCTTAGAGAGTTCCTTGTTCCATGCACGGTCTGTGTGTATCATAAAAAACTCAGGGAACCATTCTGAGTTCATTCCCATATATATATATATATATATATATATATATATATATATATATATATATATATATATACTACTGTGCAAAAGTCTTGGCCAGTTGCAATTTCATTAATTTTAAGGTCATAAAGGTTAATAAAAGTGTACAAATGAACATTATAATGAAGTATATTTAAGCTAATAGCACATAGCACCACATAGAAACAAAAACCTTCACCAAAAATAAATGTGTTCCTAATATTTGGTATGTCCCCCTTTTGATTCGATAACAGCCTTGATCCTTTTCGGGATACTTTGCTGCAGAGACTCGAGAAAATCATTTAGAATGTTATTCCAAGCATCTTGCAAGACAGCCCATAGTTCATCCTGTGATTTTGGTTGCTTCTCTATCTTCTTTTGTTCCAGATAATCCCAAACCGCTTCAATGATGTTCAAATCTGGACTTTGTGGTGGCCATTCCATTAGTTGGAGCTCTCCAGCAGCCTCTTTTCTTTCCAAATATTTTTTGACATTATTAGCAGTATGTTTGGGGTCATTGTCATGTTGGAATATAAAGTTCCGGCCGATCAGACGTAATCCTGAGGGAACTGCATGGTGTATTAATATCTGTCTATATTTTTCAGCTGTCATGATTCCGTCTATCTTCACCAAATCACCGACTCCATTTGCTGATATGCACCCCGAGACTTTTATAGACCCTCCTCCATGCTTAATTGTTGGTTGTAGACAGATGTCTTTGAGATCTTCATTGGTCCTTCTCCTCACATCCTGTCTTCTCTTTGTCCCAAATATCTCAAATTTTGACTCATCACTCCAAAGTACTTTTTTCCACTGTTCCATGCTCCATTGACGATGTTCCCGTGCATATTTTAATCTTTTGGCTTTATTCCCTCTCCTAAGTAATGGTTTTCTTCTAGCTACTCGCCCATGAAGACCATTTTTAATCAGTACTCTTCTAATGGTGGAAGGATGCACTTGTGTTCCTGAAGTTTGAGCAAGTTCTGATGACAGCTCGGCACTTGATGCTCGTCTATTTCTCAGGGATGTAAGTTTCAAGTGTCTGACATCAGATTCCGAAAGTTTTCGAGGTCTTCCACTGCGTTTTCTGTCCGATACGATCCCTGTTTCTTCTTTTTTCATGATGATTTCTCGTATTGCATGTCTTGAAACGCCGGTTTTTCTTGAAATTTCCGACTGGGAATTTCCCTGTTCATGTAAGAATACGATTTTGTGCCTGATCTCAATAGAAACCTTCGTCATTTTGGTACGGTCCTTACGTAAAACTTCAGAAAATACCCGAAACAATATAATATCCATTAATAAATTTAGAACCACTTAAAGAGTAGAATTATCATTTAATAACATCACAAAGGACATTAATTAACCATGAAACCATGTTGTTTTAAATAATATTGTGTACTACCACTAAAATGTATACAAATTGTAACTTAAATGCCCCACTTGTTGATTACAACACAGTATGGTCTATGGTGCTAAAAAATGAAACCTCAATTTAAATTAAATGTTGCCTTTAAATTGGAATGTGCCTCTACATATTAGATTGATTTGATGTATACAGCCTCAAAACATCAAGTATATTCATTTACATTACTCTAAGATTTAGATGCAAGTGATTAATCAGAAAAATATATACCTGGCCAAGACTTTTGCACAGTAGTATATATATATATATATATATATATATATATATATATATATATATATATATACAAGAAGTAAATAGACACCCTTAATTTTATGGTAAAATGTATGTATCCAAATTTTTTTGCCATTATTATGACTACTATTCGTTTCCTTTTTTTAGATTGTAATATACCCATTCTAGAACATGCCTCGAACACAAGATATAGCTGCACGTCCATAATAACCAAGCTGATGAAGATAGTTTACTGCTGTTCTTGGGCTAATTTTGAGTTTTTCTGCCACTTCTGAAGCTTTTAAACGAGGGTTGTTCTCAACAGATCTTCGAACAAAACGAAGACATCTCTCAGAAGGCCCAGGTCGACCAGATCGTGATTCAATTGATGTTTTGCCCTTTTCTTTAAATTGGACTATTATTCTGTTAACAGTAGAAAGGGGTATTCCGAGATTCCTAGCTATTTGTCGCTGGGACAGTCCACCCTCAGATTGACCAACAATCCGTCCTCGTTGAAAGTCAGAAATTTCTTTGGAATCTTGTGTTCGAGGCATGTTCTAGGATGGGTATATTACAATCTAAAAAAAGGAAACGAATATTAGTCATAATAATGGCAAAAAAATTTGGATGCATACATTTTACCATAAAATTAAGGGTGTCTATTTACTTCTTGCATGACTCCGTATGTATGTATGTATGTAGTATGTATGTATTATATATATATTTTATTACCGGAAGAAAATTCGCCATAAGACTCCTCGAAATTTATTAGAAATTATTTGGAAGAGCTTTTCCACAACAGAAAAGCAAACATGCTAAAAAATAGCAGTTAGTTCTACCGATAACACTGGTCTACAGCCAAAATGCTTCGGAAATAAAAGTAGTCAATCTTTACTAATTTTGGGTCACTGAATACAAAAATGATGCCTAAAATTGCCAATTGGCTCTATTTATAAAGATATCAGGCAACCCTGCACCCTACTAACTGGACTGCATCTGTCGCGTAATATGTAGACGCCTGTGACACATCGACGCATTGACTCTACTGCGCATGCGCGGTTATATTTTTTATTTTAATAAATTAATGTAAATATATACATATATATACAATAAAATGTAATTTTAAATTTACCTATTACATTATGTATTTAAGTTATTTATTAAAAAATAGATTGGATCATTTTAACATATTGCTTCCCATAATGTTTTTGATAATATAAATGGAATACTAACCTAACTTAACCTTACCTAATTTAAAATTATTAAAATGCAATGTAATTACATTCATTTATTAAAATAAAATAAAAATATAACTACGCGCATGCGGAGTAGAGTCAAGGCGTCGATGTGTCACAGGCGTCTACATATTACGCCACAGCATCAGTTCATTCGCGGAAGTCATACCGTGCACCCTTGTCAAACTCTTTTTAGTGTTTGCTTTTGAAACTGAATTTTTTCAGCCTAATTTGAACAAAGATGCCTCGTAATTGCGTGAAGTGTAGATAACTTCTGTTATGTTTGTGGAGAATTGACTTTTGCATCACAAAAGCGTGCTATAACCGCCGTGATTAGGAAAGACTATCACCATTATTTTGGCTGTAAAATTGGAGATCAGGACAAGAGCTGGGCCCCACACATATACTGCAATACTTGCGTAACAAACCTTCGCCAGTGGTTGAATCGGAAAAGGAAATCTATGCCTTTTGCAGTGCCAATGGTGTGGAGGGAACCAACAGATCATGTCAGCAATTGTTACTTCTGCATGGTGCCTCCAGTCAAGAAAGGTATTTGCAAGAAGAAAAAGTGGATTTTACAATATCCGAATATACCCTCTGCTATACGCCCGGTACCTCACGGCGAAGGACTACCCGTTCCTGAGCCCCCACACTCATTCTCCCTGGAGTCAGAGAACGAGGAGAATGAAGGAACCTGCGAAACTTGTGAGCCTTCAACTTCACAAGACCCTGAATTTGTTTATAACTTGACATCTTCTAAACCGCACATGATAACTCAGAATGAATTAAACGACCTTATCAGAGATTTAGAACTGCCAAGAGTAAGGCAGAGCTGTTGGGCTCCAGATTGCAGCAGTGGAATCTCCTCGCTGAAAATGTTAGTGTGTGTAAGTTTCGTGACCGTCAAAAAGGCTTTGTCCCATTCTTCATCATGGAAGGTGACCTTGTAGCTTGCAACGACATCGATGGTCTGATGACAGCTCTCAACATTATTCACAATCTTGATGAGTGGAGACTGTTCATTGATTCATCGAAGTTGAGTCTAAAAGCTGTTTTGTTGCATGTTGGCAACGTATTGCCATCAATTCCAGTTGGTCATGCAGTCCACATGAAGGAAACACATGACAACATGAAACAACTTTTGAACTGCATAAACTATGACAAACATCAGTGGCAGGTTTGTGGTAACTTAAAGTTGTTGCTATCGTGCTTGGACTGCAGCCGGGCCAATCTATAATATCTTCGTAACATGATACTGTTTTGCCGACATTTACTCTAACTCTGGCGAGGCTCTAACTCTGCGAGGCTGCCATGAGATCAATGTGCCCGGCATAATGTATATTATCTCTATCTAAGTTTGATTAGAGTAGACTGACGTACGTAACTCATTTTATGTACATTTAGCCTTTTGCGGTTATTACTAGTGACGTATAGTGTATAATAAATTGTAAAAAATAATAAAACTATTAACATTGACGTATGCGGTGTAATCTTAACCCTTCGTACGTCGAGTGGGGTATTTGTGACCCTAGCACATATTTAAAATTATACTATTTAACCATTTATTGTTTTAAGGATCTGACGATCCATGACTTTTTGTTTGTTTTAGGCCAGTTTATAAACATACAAAATTTGAATGAAAAAGCTGTTATAGTTTGGGAGTAACAAGGCCACAAACCTAAGTGGGATCTTCTAGTACCCCTCATAGCATTCCGTGTAACTTTTTTTTTTCTCAATTTTTCAGATGTTTTCAATTTCAACCATGCCGTTGCCTGTTAACATGTTCTACAGCCAAAGGGATGAAAATGAAGATGATCCTCCCATTGATCATACAGACATTGACTCTAATAGTGATATATCAGATGCCAGTGACTATGAACGACAAATAGGTTCTGATAGTGAGGGTGTCATGAGTGATAATGAAAGTGATAACTCAAGTGATGGTGATACTCTTGAACAAAATACTAAGTTTCTGTTAGGGCGAGACAAATCAACAAAATGGTATACTGAACCTTCCCGGACTGGAAGGAATGTGCAGCAAAATATTGTGCGGGAGAGAGCTGGTGTTCACAGCGCCTTCCCTACGCATAGTGAATCTGCTTCTTTCAGCTTTTTCATATTAGATGAAATAATTGAAGCAATTGTTGAAGCAACAAGGATAACTCTCGTCATATTGAAGCAACAAGGATAACTCTCGTCATATTGAAGCAACAAGGATAACTCTCGTCATATTGATGAACTATTTAGCATCAAGACAGGTCCGCCGATTTATCGAGCTACCATGAGCCGTGTTCGTTTTGTGCAAATAAAAAGGTGTTTACGATTTGATGATATGAATACTCGAAACGAACGAAGGAATGGTCCACAAGGAAGGCTGGCACTTATACACGACGTTTTCCAGAAGTTTATTGGGACATGTCAAGTCAATTACAAAGCCAGCCCATACGTAACTATTGACGAGTCTCTACTAGCATTCAAAGGAAAATGCCCTTTTAGGGTATACATCCCAAGTAAACTCGATAAGTATGGGATAAAAGTATGGAGCATGGCTGATGCAACGAATGCCTATCTTATGAATGCACAGATTTATAGTGGAAAAGTTGGCGGCCCTCCAGAAACCAGACAACCCCAAACGGTTGTTCACGACCTAACTGCAACTATTCAAAATTCTGGGAGAAATGTGACTACGGACAACCTTTTTACTGACTTCACCCTTGCCAAAGAACTTCTTGGTGGGAATCTGACACTACTGGGAACTTTGCGAAAGAATAAACGAGAAATTCCTCCATCATTTCAAGCATCAAAGAATCGTATCGTCCACTCAACAGAATTTGGCTTTGACAAGGAAAACCATGTTATGATCTCCAGCTACGTCCCAAAGAAAAATAAAGCTGTTCTGATGCTAAGTACTATGCATTTTGACAAGAAAGTACAAGACGAAGAACCTTTCAAGCCTCGTATAATACTTGATTATAATATGACAAAAGGTGTAGACAGGTTAGACCAAGTGGTAAAAAATTACTCGTGTAAGCGTACAACAACCCGATGGCCTTTGGTCATATTTTACAACTCTTTTATATGTTTCAAGGAAAAAAATCCTACTAAATATCAAAGGCCTCGACAGCGAAGGAAATTTCTGGGGGAGTTGGCAGAACAGTTGTGCTTCCCACAAATCAAACACCGTTTTCAGTCAGCTAAAAGATTTATGCCTATGCATGTTAAAATGTGTATGAAGGCTTTTGTGGATGAAGGAGATGGGGCATCAGCATCATCACCTCAGCCTCAAGGAGGGGAGACAAAAAGAAAAATATGTGGATTCTGTCCGAGGAGAATGGATAAGACAGAAAACCTGCAAAACTTGTAATACACCTATTTGTGATGACCATGTAATTTTGGTCTGTACAGAATGTGTAACAGATTTGTAAAGATGACCTGATAATAAATTTATTATTTTATGTTCAATGAATATGAAGGTTGTAATATTGAAATTATGAAAAAATATAAATTTTTATTTATACCTAAAGGAATATTTTTGTTACGGTGTTATTTTCCTGGCATTTTTATGGTAAATGAATAAATTTCAAATTAAAAAAAAAAAAGACGGTGGATTGGCTCCACGTGCCGTGTCCTGGGTAACATATGTACAGTATTTAGTATTTTATGTTCAATTAATTTTTATTTATACCTAAAGGAATATTTTTGTTACGGTGTTATGGTATTTTTATGGTGTAAAAAAAAAAAAAAAAAGGGGGGGGTGGGGGACAACATGGTGAATTGGCTCCACATGCCGTGTCCTGGGCAACATATGTACAAAATTTAGTATTTGTAACTTTGTAGTGGTTATCATATCTGACCGGCAATCGGAAGATCCCGGGTTCGATTCCCGGGTGGTTACCTAATTTTTTCATTTGTTCGTTCTCCCTCATCTTGCGCGGAACGTTCTTCTATACAAGCGTCGTTCTTTACGTTATATATATATATATATATATATATATATATATATATATAACTAAACGTTTAGTACCAATTAGAGTGTACCTTCAAATATCAACTGGACAGGTTTCTTGGGTAAAGTCTCTGACCAGTCATGCTATACTGGCTATGAGGACAGGATGAGTCGAAAATGAAACCTACAGCAAATCCTCCAAATAAAGCGGGATGCTGTCGAGGGATCGAATACAGGTTGACTCGGAACAGTTGTTCGAAGACATCAAAAGAGTGTGTGTGTGTGTGTGTGTGTGTGTGTGGGTGTGGGTGTGTGTGTGTGTGTGTGTAATTTGCGGGTTCATATCGAGATCGTAAATGAACTAAGTGTAAAATCTTAGCCGTTTCCCTCGAAGAAAGTTGTGTTTAGAGGGAATCCTCTTAATTCCTCGATGTAAGCATTCAATTTTCCCGTCTGACACCTAATCTCCGTTAATTCCTGAGCGGGAAAACTTAAATTTTTAATTAAATATCCAATATTTTTGCGTTACTGTACGTACAAAATACGCGTTCATTACTAGTTTTTCTTCCGTCATTATTATTATTATTATTACTACTACTATATGGTATTACTCATTCATTTCTCGCGTTTAACATCGAGTTCTTCGTTCGGTATTGGTAATGGTATCATATCTTAAAATAATGACTTGTATTTGTTTCGTACAGTATATTAAAATAATGTCCTTGTATTTGTTTCGTATCTAAATAATAATAATAATAATAATAATAATAATCTTAAGATAAATATATACAGTTTTTCAATTATTATTATTATTATTTCGTTTGTGTATTAATCGTAACTTGAACGTGACTTGTATATCATGTATTAAGAAGAGTCAAACTATATAAAATAAAGTCGAATCGACGGTGTTATTTGTATTAATGTAACGACAAAAAGTAATTAATTGATGTAATATACTTATTTCATAAAAACTAAATTAATAATTTATAAATGGAAATAAATAAATAAATTAATTAATATCTTCGCCAGGATTTACAATCCGCTCGTTTTTGTTATTTGAAATTAATTAATAATTCTTACTAATTATTCATATACGTATTTATTTATCATAACTATCTACGCACTGAGGTTTTATCTTTAATTAAGAGCCCACTAAAGCCTATTGCTTAAAGACCAAATTAAACAAAAGTAAACAATTCAATTTTACAATTACAAGACTTATTTTACGTTAAAATTATTAAAAAAAATTGTAAAACTGTATTTAACATATATACACACACACACACACACTATATATATATATATATATACACACACACACACCACACACATATATATATATATATATATATATATATATATATATATACATACATATATGTATATATATATATATATATAGTTATAATGTTTCAGACCAACAAAGACCCTAGGATCCACTCATGGCTGGTCTACCTAACTGTGTTCGTAATCGTGTATTGTGTATGTCCTCCGTGGTGGCGGGGGGACCTACAATTTTACGTGGGTTCCGAACCACAAGAACATAAGAAATTTATGTAAAAACTGCCGGTAAATTGGCAACAACCAATTTTTACGAAACTAAATATTTATCAATTTAAAACTAATTAATTATCGATTTAAACTAAAGATAGAATCTCTCGATCCAGAGGATCAAGTCATAATAGACTACTATCCACAAATATGTACAATCTATATCTATTTATAACGGACATGCAAATATATCAGATCCAAAGAATCCAGTCAATTTCATTACGGTATCCATCAAGTCACGGTCCATATCGATTGCGGACCAAGTCAAAATTTACAACCATATACATTACACTTAGGAGGAAAAGTGTAGGTGTGGCTGTAAAGACTGTACAGTAATGTAGAAATGTGTGTGCACCCATTTTGGGTCTCCCATTTAAAGGTGTTTGTGGGGCAAGTGAAGATCATGAGTTTTTCAATACCTCACAGTACTATGGGGGGCACCGCTCGGCAGAGGAATCTCTTTAAATAGGGTGTGTAAGGACAGAGAGTATCCCCTAACCCAAGACGCTGCCTCCCTATATCCCACAACACTTGTGATGAGCTGTGCGATCTATCCCCACAAAGACTTAATTTTACTACCTTAAACTATACCCTTTCTATCAACATATGCGTCTAATCGATTTTTAAACATGTTTATAGATGTGCTACTAATTACTTCTACCGGCAAACTATTCCAGCTATTTACTATTCTATGCGTAAAAAAGTTTTTCGCAACTGCTGTCTCGAACCTTCTACTTGTTAACTTACACCCGTTATTTCTAGTCCTATTATATTGAGATATTTCGAAAAAGCTCTCTATCTACGTTATCAAACCCATTCATAATTTTGAAAACCTGGATTAGATCACCCCTTAACCTCCTAGTCTCGAGTGTTGTCAATTTTAACTCCTTAAGCCTATCCTCGTACGACTTTGACCTAAGGGCAGGAATCATCTTAGTTGCCCGTCTTTGAACTCTCTCGATTTTGTCTATATCTTTGCGAATATACGGATTCCAAAATTGGACCGCGTACTCCAAATGGGGTCTAACTAATGATTTATAAAGTGGAACTATAATATCGCGCGATTTGTACTCAAAATTTCGAGCTATAAAACCTAACACTTTGTTCGCCTTATTGACCGCTGCTGTACTTTGTTTCGCTACTTTTAAATCACCAGTGACTATAACTCCTAAATCTTTTTCCTGCTCTACGCTTGTTAAATCTTTCCCTGACATACTATACGCAAAATTACCGTTACGCGAACCTATGTGCAAAATTTTGCACTTATCAACATTAAATCTCATTTGCCATGTGACTGACCAATCAACGATTTTATTCAGATCTTCCTGAATTTTACCTCTATCTTCGTCATTAATCGCCCTACCACCCAGCTTCGTGTCATCCGCAAACTTTGAAACTGTACTGACTAGGCCGACATCTAAGTCGTTAATATATATAAGAAAAAGCAAGGGGCCCAATACAGAACCCTGAGGAACGCCACTCGCTACATTAGCCCAAGACGATCCGCTCCATCAACGACCACCC
>JAJOZX010000027.1:1255000-1260000 GCA_023014485.1 Bathynomus jamesi | reverse complement strand
AACAAGTTGAAAAAATTCTTTATAATCATCTCTTGGCTGTTTAGAGTTGAGTGCCTCCTCATGATTAAGACTGTTTGATTTTTTAAATCTTGAACTCTTTCAATTATTCTGCAGCTTTGGGAATCAACAGCAGTTGTGATTTGAGAATGATCCATAAAATCCCATTGAGTTTTGAATCTTTTGAAGATTGGAATATCAGGTTCAGAGGAATGGCCCATAGAAGTCCGGAAGACTTGAGATAGGATAATCTCATAAATATGGTGTCTGCAGGCTAAATATAAAAGCTCTTTTCCAAGTTTCTTGTTCAATTTTAGTGCAAGCTCCAGCATGGATTCGGTATTGGATGCTGTTGTGTCAAATGACAGCCCAATAATTCTCTGGGTCATATCATGTTCTTGCAGGAGAGAAATGCAACACGAGCCATCTCCGTACCCGTGCCAGCAGTGACTTTAGGAATTCCCAGCAATTTCTCTTCACCATTCCCACTGACTAACACTGCAATCCTTTCCGTTCTTCCTTCGCCTGCAAGAAAAAGTTAAAATATATAAATATTTATTTTTAATATTTTATTTTATATTTAATATATTTATATATATATAATATATAATTTTAAATTAAACTTGATTTATTTTAATTTAAACTTGATTTATTTTAATTTAAACCTGATTTATTTTAATTTGAACTTGACTTATTTTAATTTGAACTTGACTTATTTTAATTTGAACTTGACTTATTTTAATTTGAACTTGACTTATTTTAATTTGAACTTGACTTATTTTAATTTGAACTTGACTTATTTTAATTTGAAGGTAAAATGGTGTAGATTGTGAAAACTAGCTTCAGACAGTGAAATGTAACCTAATTAAATAGAAATTTAGCTATCAAAATGTTTAATTAAAACCAACCAGATAATAACACATTGCCTAGGTGTGAAAACCAGACCCACAACTAAGTTTTTCACCTGAGAGATAAAATATAAATATGCTAAATTAATCAGACAAAAACACTAACCTGATATCTCTGGGAGCATTTTTCCATCCCAATGAAGAACTAAAGGCTCTCCAGGACAAAATGCTTGCTCTTGATATTCTGTTGCTATTTCTTTGCGTAACTTTTGACGAGTTCGAAGCAGAGTAGATTTTGACACTGTAATGTTTTCCAAATTATGGCCCAAAGACTGAGCAACAACAGCATAAGACATAGCTGCATCTCGATTGGAAAGATTCATTCTATCATAGGCTGCTACAACATTTTTGTCAATAGGCTTTGACTTTTTAGGAGCCAACATTTTCTTTTTAAATTGCTCTTCAGAGGGACCTTGAAAATTCATTTCAAGGTTGTCGTCATTAGTTGATGGTGATGATGATGACGATGTGAAATCATCTCTATTGGCAGGCAAGAATGATCTTTTAGATCGCTTCTGCTCTTTGAGGGCTCTTTCACACTCTAATTCTTCACGATGAAGCCTTCTTTTCTCTCTTTTTGCAAGAATTTGGTCTACTGTACCCATGCTACTTTGTGTAGGATCTTCTTGCTGGCTTAAGTAGAAAAGCTTGTCTTCTTCATTTGACATCATCAAAAGGGCATTAGAGTGACCAATATCAAGAATTTCAGCCTTAATTTCATCTTTAAACATAGCTTCTTCAATACGGCATTTTCCTCGGGCCTTTTTCTGTTTTTCATCAATTTATCATAACAGCTTACTAAAGAGTCAATCTTTCGGATGGCACTGTCTCTACGCATTGTGGGAATCCTGGCTTTCTCCCAGTAGGTCATCACTTCATCTAAGCAAAGATTAATGGATCTTCTTCGTCCCAATTTTTCCTCTTTTTGATGGAAGAAATATTTTTGCAAAACTTGCAGTTTTGTAGGTAAGCGGCAACAAAGTATATCTTTATATAAATGGCCAATGAGCCAAACTTTAGTTTTAGAACGAGTAGCCATTTTTAGTTTAAAAAATTAAATTTCTGAAATAGTAAAATAAACCAGTTAAATTAGGAGATAAAAAGGATAACTAAAAGGTTCAAGCCAATTAGGCAAAGCCTTTAATTTAGAGTTGACCAATTAAGGATAATATATTTTATCCAAAATTTTTGTTTTCCTTATTAATAATTTTCTCTGAAATAATGATCTAAGATTGTTTTTGTACTCTATTAACACCAAAAATTTCTTAAATAAGAAAAAAAATTTTCATAAGTTGCAACTCAAGAGTTGAGTTGATCATTAATGTTCTAAGCGCGCCTATTCAGTGGAAAATTTTTATAAGTCATTAAATCTCGGGACCCCTAAATATTCTGATATTTGACCAAAATTTTGCTGACATGTCTATCTGGTCCAAAGGAACAAGGGCATTAATGTGGAACAAGGATTTCTTCAACTTTATAATTTACCCCCCATTTTGGTCCACACTAATATATATATATTCACACACACATACATATATATATATATACATATATATACACATATATACACACACACACACATATTAAATCCACTATAGTCCGAATGAGTAATGGTAAATGACAAATACCAGTTTTTCTTTTTCATGATGCTAGCCCGACGTGGGCAACGGGTCACTCGCAAAGAGGTCCCATAAATATAGCTTCCCTCACCAGCGTACGAAGAGTTAAACTCCGTGACGTCAGAGCTATTTTTATTTCTGCGCGTGGGGTATGCAAATAGATATGAGTCATTCAAAATAATCCAACCAATGAGTCTTCCACACATTATGACGTCATTGCCCTTATATGGTTTGTCTGGACTATTTTGCTCAGCGCGGGTAATACTAAACCGCGCTTTAGTCCAAAGGATAAAAATACAATTATGACTAATTTTTACATTTATTGTTTTATACCATACTTTACATGAAATACAATTCTATTAATATAATTAAAAGCATATTCATTTTGTTGAGATCCTTCAGGTGTATATTTACCAACATATATTCTACCTAATGACCTAGTTAAATCATTATCTCAATATAATAGGACTAGAAATAACGGGTGTAAGTTGACAAGTAGAAGGTTCGAGACAGTAGTTGCGAAAAACTTTTTTACGCATAGAATAGTAAATAGCTGGAATAGTTTGCCGGTAGAAGTAATTAGTAGCACGTCTATAAACATGTTTAAAAATCGATTAGACGCGCATGTTGATAGAAAGGGTATAGTTTAAGGTAGTAAAATTAAGGCTTTGTGGGGATAGATCCCACAGCTCAACACAAGTGTTGTGGGATATAGGGAGGCAGCGTCTTGGGTTAGGGGATACTCTCTGTCCTTACACACCCCATTTAAAGAGATTCCTCTGCCGAGCGGTGCCCCCATAGTACTGTGAGGTATTGAAAAACTCATGATCTTCACTTTCCCCACAAACACCTTTAAATGGGAGACCCATAATGGGTGCACACACTTCTACATTACTGTACAGTCTTTACAGCCACACCTACACTTTTTCTCGTAAGTGTATATATTGTAATGTATATGGTTGTAAATTTTGACTTGGTCCGCAATCGATATGGACCGTGACTTGATGGATACCGTAATGAAATTGACTGGATTCTTTGGATCTGATATATTTGCATGTCCGTTATAAATAGATATAGAGTGTAACATTTGTGGATAGTAGTCTATTATGACTTGATCCTCTGGATCCAGAGATTCTATCTTTAGTTTTAAATCGATAATTAATTAGTTTTAAATTGATAATTATTTAGTTTCGTAAAAATTGGTCGTTGCCAATTTACCGGCAGTTTTTACATAAATTTCTTATGTTCTTGTGGTTCGGAACCCACGAAAAATTGTAGGTCCCCTCCGCCACCACGGAGGACACACACAATACACGATTACGAACACAGTTAGGTAGACCAGCCATGAGTGGATCCTAGGGTCTTTGTTGGTCTGAAACATTATAACATTATAACAAATCTTAATCAAACTTTGAGGGAATTGAGCAGTAACTTGTTGGCCTAATTGACAAACTTGGTTAAGTTTGCGACACATTCGAAACCCTCTGAACGGGGAAAACAACCTGGCTCTTGGATGCATCATTACCTGCTCTGCACTATGTGGAGTGTCAAGATTAGGCTCAAACAAAACAGCACGGGGAACAACTAAATAAGGTACGGGTGAAATCCTAACAGTAGGATTAGGAGTTTTAACAATACTAGATTCATTGTTACAACCAACAGAATCCTCAAAATTAATAGTAACCAGACATATTCATTTGTGGTATACATTGAAAGGATACACCGGTAACTTGACAATAATTAAAATTTAAAATAGTAGCTTTTGCTTGAGTAGTTAAAAGATCCAAAGACAAGGTATAAATGCCATCTGTATTTACACCGAAAGTATTTTTATCCAAATAAACAAATTTCATTGAGGCAGTAAACATGTTGTTCTTGGTACGCCTCCTGCCAATCCTACGGAAATGACGTCGTCCATATTTTCTTCGACGAATATGATTACGCAAACCACCACCTCGGTACATTACACTGGTCTACAAATTTTGAAAAAGTTTGTGCTTCGGAGATAAAATGTGTTTCCTATTAGGGATTTTGGGGTGCTGAAAACGAATATGACCATAAAAACAGTCGATTGGATACAGTTTCCGAAAAAATTTGTTACACATTTTGCGTATATGTATACCATATATTAGTAACATACCTGTATAATGCAGTCACTTATATTGATTCAACCCGTCGCTTCTTTGCTTATCTCTTGTATTCAACTTCTGGAGCATCTCTTGTTATTTTCCAGCAGTAGTCTGCTGACAATGATGGACTCCATTTCCCCTGGTAGCATTTCTCTATCGCTGAGATATCCTGGTGGAAACGTTCACCATGTTCATCGCTGACTGCTCCGCAGTTGGCCGGAAAAAATTTCAGGTGCAAATGGAAGAAATGTATCTTTAAAGACATATTGCAGCCCATTTGTTGATAGGACAACAGCAGGTTTTCCACCAGCTCCTTGTAATTGTCAGCTTTGGTATTTCCGAGAAAA